>JAULBS010016248.1:0-10923 GCA_032355785.1 Symmetromphalus regularis
AAAGTTATTTGCATCACACTGTTTGTGACATGTGAAACAAAGTCATGTACAGTATGATTTACAAATATTTATAAATTATCTGTCATTCAGCAAACACAGCAAAGTTATTTGCATCACACTGTTTGTGACATGTGAAACAAAGTCATGTACAGTATGATTTACAAATATTTATAAATTTGATGGATTGGTTACAAACTCTGGATCAGGTTTTGGTTACAATGGCAAACATTAATGTGGGAATAAAAGGGGGTGGTGGTGGGCTCACAAGTGGGCCCGGTTCCTAAGGCACTGAAAACAAATTTCATATTGAAATATAATTTATTTATTGTTAACACCTGGTTTTGTTTTCAATATTTATTAACACATTTCAGTGTGATGCAGATTATAGAATTTTGAAAGATATGAGCCAAATATAAAAAAAAAAATAATATAACAAGGTGGTTGTTTCCGAATGAAAATGAAGATAAAAAAAGTGGTGGCAGAGCCCAGACAATTAGATGAAATATTTTAATAGTAAACTATCTATAGCAGTCAAATGTTTTAACAGTAAAAAAATATATTGTAGTAAAACAAATTAACAGTAGGCCTATAAATGACTATAGCAGTGAAAGTTTTAAAAGTAAAAATACCTTTAGTAATGAAATGTTTTAACAATAAAAATATTGTTTGTAGTAAAATGTTTTAACAATAAAGATATCTGTATCACTTATGTTGCATGTCTTGTTGTATTTACAGGTCAGAAGTTCCGTTATGGTGAAACATTTGGTAACAGTACAGATATGTCACGCAAGCCTGCTGTTTCTGTAGTCTAATACAGTATTAATTATTAAATGTTCCTCTTTTACCACAAACTCCAGTTGTCAGAAAACTGATTTCAAATTCATACACCTTCACCGTCACAAATGTTATGTCCTCTCCTCTTTACCAAATGTCTGACGTGTGATACACAACCAATGGCATTACAGGTGTTATAGGCTATTACAATGAAGATAAAAAAATATATGGCACTATTATTCTCAATTCGTAGTCTCTACGATGAAGGGGTGAATATGCAATTTTGCCAAATGTTTTTAAAATTTGACGTCCTATTGATTTGCCTCGTTGTCTATAATTAATTAATTAACTAATTAAAGGAGTGAAAGATAAATTTGTTATTTTCAGAATCAAAATCTACGGCATTAACATGAAAAAAAAAAATTCATTTATTTATTTAAAAAATAATATTCGCCCCTTCAAACCAATTGTACAAAATAAAATATTCTTTTTCTAATACTTTGTAATTCTCAGTTCTACTATATAACAAAGTATTTATATTCTGTTATACATTGTTAGGTAATGTAACTGAAAATAACAAAGTACTCTTATTTTATAATATATTATTCTTAGTTCAACTATATATTATTTTCTTTTTTGTTCTTTTTTTAACTTGAAGCCCATCTTCTCAAAAGGTGAAATATAAAATTAAATTAGGTAAAGATTTAGAAAAATATAGCATAACGAAATCTAAATAAATATTTCCCATAAAGCACACTTCGATTTGAACTTGTGTACAAGTTTTGTAAATGTCTTTGGTGACCCTTTAAACAGGCAGGAAAATGCAGGTGGTGGATTTAGGTGGTGGCCCAGGCCCTCCTTAATTTGGTTTTATTTATAATGGGGGTTTTTATGTTAAAGAATCCAGCTCCCCCTAAATGGATTTTCTGGATCCACCACTGAAATGTATTTATAAATTTACAAATCTACTGTGAAGGATCACAGGCTTAAATAGAACAAGGTTAGAGTCGAATGTTTCTTTGTTAATAATCCTCTCCTTATCCATTAGATGGGTTAGTTCGCTCTTGTTTCGTTGTTTATCACAGTAAAACCTCTTACAGATAATACCTGTTTATAAAGGGCACGTTATTAACATGTTTAAAGTTGTTCATATTTAACCTGTTAGCAGTTAAGATAATGATTTTTAATAAGATAATTATGTAACTACATGAAATAAATGATGTATTATGTGAATTCATTCCGAGTACGAAATCATTAAAATCGTGACATTATGTATACATTAAATTAATTGTTTTACCCTTTTTTACAAATTATTATTAAAATTAAATTTACAAAACTGAATAGCATTTCACTACATCATGTGATAATAATTATTAATGTTGCATCAATTGAAAAAAAAAAACTGTTTGTTAAAAATTTTGTTATATTAGTATTAATTTTATTTTATTTATGTTATATTTATCACATACTAATAATTATGCAGTTTTCATTCTTATAACAATTATAAATAGCAAAATATTTATTATGATTTATGTAATATATTCTTAATAAATTTATATTTCTACCTTATAACGCAAATGTGTATTTTCTTAATATGTTTTACAACTATAAAATTAATACATTCTCTTTAAATGCATGGATAATTCCAATGTACTCATTTCATTTGGTGTGAATGTGTGAACATGTTTTAAATGTATATATGTAAAAAAAACTTTTACAAAAATTAAAAAATAACTTCATTATATATGTAGTCTGTTTGTGTGCTAAATGTTATACTGGTTTGTTTTTTATACTATTGTAATTTTGCAGATAAATTCATGCAACCTCCGATGTGTTTTTCTTTGTTTAACATCTGCTACACAATCATTCTGTATGAACTGTACACAACAATGCATGCTGTATATTATTTCACATCATACCATACTATAACAAGCCCTTCTCTGTTATTTAATTAACCACCAAGTACTTTAATTGGATTAAAATGTTGTGCTTATACGCCACCAAATTGCATTGGGGATGAGTGATAAAAAATATGAAGGACAAGTACTCGTTGATTAATTTTTACTTCTGAATATTGATGTAGACTGAAATTATGGATGCTGTACAGGTGTGATTGGACCTCAAAAACAAAGATCTAATGTACCCCTTAGTAAACAAACAACAGAACGAGAAATAAAATGGATGTATATATGTTGATATGAAATTAAAATGTCATTCTTTTGGTACTAACACGGGTGAGGGATAGAATCTATTGGATGCACCGTGTTCTTTGAAATATCCCTCCCCCATCTCATCGTAGTCTGCCTTGGTCAGTGAAATCATTGACAGCTGAGGTGAGAGAGCGAACTTCCTGGCTCCATGCCACGAGTCAACACTAGGATTCTCTGAAAAATAAAACAATACATTTTATATTACAATGTATATGGTTATACAACTGTTGACAAACACTGTCTCAATTCAAGAGCGGGATGTAGTTCAAATTGTAGAGTGTCCACCTGTGAACTGGTCGGTTGTCGGATCGATCCTTCTCAGTGGACTCATCTGCAGTTTGGGCTATTTTCTATTCCAACCAGTGGTCCACAATTGGTTCATCAAAGGCTGTGCTGTCCTGTCTGTGAGACTGTGCATATAAAAGATCCCTTGCTGCTTATCAGAAAGAATAGCCTATGTGGCAGTAGTGAGTTTCCGCAAAATAAATATGTCAGAATGACCATATGATTGACAACCAATAGCGATGATAATATAAAAATCAATGTGCTCTACAGGCATCGTTAAATAAAACAATTTTTTTTTTTTTCTCTCAATTCAAGTTCATCACACTAAAATGAGTCGTTTACAATTATCAACGTTTTCCTATTCATACAAACTGTATGCTAGGGGATAAGCGGTCAGTCTGTAATAGCAAACTGCTGTACTCACTGGCTATGGAGACCGAGTATGTTGACTGGAACGGTCTCATTTCTAGCAGCTCTTTTTCCAGTCTGTCTTTAAACCGTGGAATCCAAGCACTGCCTCCAGTAAGGAAAACATTCTACAAAACATTTGAAAAATATGGTAAAATTAATACAATTTTCATATAAAATTCTACCAAATATATGAAAAACATAAAATTAATACAATTTTCATATAAAATTCTACCAAATATATGAAAAACATTATAAAATACAATTTTTATATACAATTCTATAAAACATTTGAAAAATATGGTAAAATTAATACAATTCTCACATAAAATTGTATAATACATTTGAAAAATAAATAAATAAAATTTTCATATAAAACTGTATTAACTGAGGTGCATGAATGAAAACTATACATTTTGTCATAGATTTAAAGTACACCATTATACTACACTCCTGGCTTTGTAATGCTCAAAGAATTCAATTTGTTTCCACCTAGTTTCACAAAGAAACTTTTTCAGTTAGTTTTATAATATAAAAATATATGAATTAAGAAACTGGTCAAAAGAAATTAAATTGTTTTTTTAAATGAAAATTATAAAGAAAGAGTCTGTGATTATGAATATTCAACAACTGAAATGTTTTGGATAAATGAAGATAACCACATAAATTACATTTTTGATACTGTTACAAATTGACACTATCGTAATCATAAAGTATTTTTAACATGTCCACATCCATATGGTTCGGACATGTCCCCACCGGATTCCACACCTTAAGATGAAGGCACCTAATCTGGGGTGGAAAAGTGACAAAAAAATAAAGAGAGAAAAAAAATCGACACTATCTTATAAAAGCCTTTGTACAACACTTAACAGTTTATAGATAATTTCACCTACACGCTGAGTTTTACACGTAATGACAACTGCAAAACACTGGGGTGGGAAGGGGGATTCTGAAATAGTCATGACCTGGACTTAGCTAGTTTTGAGAAAACATGAAGTACGTAAGACAAAAATCTGACTGTAATGCTTATTATTACTTCAGCAGCCACTCAAAACTGGGAGATATTTTTTTATATTTTCTCAGTGAGAAATATTATACTTTGGTTTAACAAGGCATTTCATTGGGTCGCTCTGGCCGTTATGACCAATAAGCTTGCCTGTATTAAATATGACGTTATTATAATTTTGTAAAAGTGCAAATGACGTCATTAAAACTAGGAAAAATACAACGTAAAGTCATCCATAATGTTATAGGATGGCATTTCTCTAAACTGCTGCGCAATTAGAAAGTTTAAAGAACAGAATGATTAAAATTGTCTGGCATAATAAATAGAATATCAGCTCATTACATGGGCATACATAGAATTTTGAAAAGGGAGGGTTGGAGGTTTGCGTGAAGTCAAGTGTTGCTATGTTTGTGAAAATCTTACAATAGAGGCCTATGTTTTATGTATTTTAGCTTGATTTCAGGTTCAAATATGGGGCATATATTTCTATGATGAGTAAATATAATAATGTCAGATATCAATGTCAGATATATTAAATTACAAAAAGGCAATTGCATGGGGGGTTGGGTCGAACCCTTCAAACCCTCCCCTACGTACACCCATGCATTACCATTTATTATCAAATTTATGTCCATTGTGAAATCATTTTCCTGACAAAGAAACATTATTTCACTCACGTCATAAGTTTGATTATAAATGGTAACTCGTTTAATATCCTCTATTTAACGATCATACCTCAACGAGTTTGTTCTGTGACTGTGGGTCATATTTCTTCAAGATGAAGTCTATAGTTTCAGCTATTCCTGCTTGCTCCATGCCAATCATTGAGGGCTGGAAAAGAAGCTCTGGGGCTCTAAAAATAAAACACTTAAAGTAAGACAACGCGAACAAGCAACCAGTTATCAGGGACAAATCAACATTTTACATAATAGGACATTTGCTATGGGGTTATAAGAAAAAGCTTCCCTCCAAAGATCTTTACTTTACAGAAATTTGAAATATTGTCTTGAAAATTAGAAAATGAGGAGGCGTATGCCTGCCTTTGAATCTGAACCTGGTTATTACAAGACTTGTGATGCCAAAACCAACGTAATCCTACTCCATCATAATACCTGACCAACCACGTAGCACTGCAGTCAATGTTAACAAAGATGATTTCTTGTAAGGGAGACAACTCTGTATTTACCTGATTCTTTCCACAGCGAGGTACAGTCTGTAGTACTCAGCAACGTTAAATTCTCCTCCTGGCACAGCACCAAAGTCAAGCTCTCTGCAAATTTAAAACATGTATTAACTTCAGGTTTCTTTTATTCAGAACTTTCTCAAAATCCAGTATAAAACCAAAATGACAGTAACAGTTTCAAGTTAGAAAACTGGAAATCATAAGCATAACTTTAGGAATGAAGTTCTAGAAAAAAAAAAATAATAATAATAATAATAAAAAAACTAGTATGCAGGAGTGAATAGCTCTTAACTGAACTATAAAGAAAAGGAGTGTTTGTTTAATGATATCCCAGTACATTGTTTATTCAGTGGCTATTAGGTGACCGACGTATGGTGCTTTGTGACAGACTTCAAAAGAAACCTGTTACCACCTCATAGGCTATGCATTTCATTTAGCAGCAAGGGATCTTTTATATGCACTTTTCCACAGACAGGACAGCACGTCACGGCCTTTGATAAACCAGTTGTGAACCAACATAGCCTTGCGAAACACTCACTCTGGGATGGACCTGGTATTGAGATTAAAAATCCCATGGCTTGACTGAGATTTGATCCCAGTAGCTACAAGCCTACAATCTTAAAATACACCAGAGGCCTGTAGTGTAAATTATATATTTAACAAACAAATAATTGAGTTTTTGTTAAAATGGGTGTTTTTGTTTTGTTTAACGACATTACTTGAGCACATTGATTTGTTAATTATCGGCTATTGGATGTCAAACATTTGGAAAATAGTGACAATTAGTCAATTTTGAGCCAGCCTCCAACTGGTTTTGAACCATAGTCTTCAGCTTGAGAGTCCAAGTCCTACCACTGGACCACTGAGGCTCACCTGATAAAATTAGTGTATTACATAAATATATCAACCTATTAATTACATTACAGGAATACAACATGGTCTGTGTCCGTTTTCTTACGTCACTATGATATTCATTGGATGTTCTTGTTAATAATTACCTCTGGAATTCTGGGTCATGTTCTCGAAGCATGTTATCAATCTCCTCAAGTCTTTCTTCCTCGGCTTCCGAGTCACTGGTGCCCATTTCGGTATTCTACAAATAACAAAACAAACACCACATATTAACATTATAAAATTAGTTTATTACTGCTATTTAAAAATATATATTAAAATTTCCGACCTAAATTTCAATAAAACTTTCTAAATAGAGGATAAATTTCAAAACAATTTTGAACAAAATATTGTGATTAAAACATTAAAAACTTACAAAGTAAAGTTTTATTTAACGACGCCTCTAGAGCACATTGATTATTATCTTATCATCGGCTATTGGACGTCAATCATATGGTCATTCTGACACGTTTTAAAGGAAACCCACTGCCGCCATATTGGCTACTCTTTTCGATAAGCAGCAAGGGGTCTTTTATATGCACTCTCCCACAGACAGGACAGCACATACCACGGCCTTTGATGAACCACTTGTGAACCACTGGTTGGAAGATTAAAAACTTACAATGCAACTATGCACTTAAGTGCATTTTAACAAAATATTGAAAGAAATAATAGAATTTTGTAGCAGAGTGTATTTGAAATTGGGGGGTGGGTGAGGGGTCTACTGTAAAGTAGGTGGACAAAGGCCAGCAGCTTTTCTACAGGGACTGCTTCATACTCTGAAAACACTTCAGATTTCAGCCACTTTATTTTGTTACAGAGTTTGAAAATATTTTTATTCAGGAATAAAAAAAAACTTTACTGATTTTTTTTGTATTAGTTGTCCCCTAAAACGAGGGGGCGGGGGCATTGTCCCACTGGGCCCTGACAGAACAACAGGAAAAAATAGAGAAGATTATTGTAGTCAGATGACCAAGGGAGGTAACTGCTACAAGCATACTGGTTGTTATTTTGTTTGAAAAATCTACAAACCAATTAAAATAGGGAAATGCAAAATGGTTTGAGGATAGATTAACTATGATGGAAAGAAAAGAGCAGCATATAATAAATGTGTATAAAAACAAAAACATTTAAAATATTTTACTCACAATAGATTTGTAAATGTCCCAGTCAGCGTCATCCTTTCCAAATGTATCTTCCTTCTTTGACTTCTTAGAATCTGCAGACGCAGATACACACCATTATCAAAGAACACATACTGACATTTATTATAAAAAAAATATTTTGTGATTTCTAAAAAGCAGCGGGTTTCGAGTCTCCTACTAACACTAACCTCTGCCCTGGGCCCGGTGCCCTAGTCTTAGGACATTGGACCCGGGGGAGACGGGTCCGAACCAAATTGGATGTGGACCCGTATAAAAAATACTTCACCTTCAGTTTGTGATTTTTAAAAATATTTATTTTTTCAGGAAGTGTTCTTTCATAAATGTAAATTCAAGATCATTTTGTGTTTTAAAAATGTGTATAATTACAGGAAATGTTATTTCATAAATGCAAATTACAGAACGTACAAAACGTCATAAAAGCAAGAATATTTATTTTTTTGATATTTCTCTTTGTTGATTGTTGACAATACTATAAAGCAACTCTTGTGCCAGACATCACTTTAGCAGGACATTTAAATTTAAAAAAGCAAATCTTAGACATAATCGAAACTGAGATAGCAAATTAGAAACTAACAGAAACAAAAATGTGTGGATCCAGAAAAAAAGAAATGGTTTATACAATTTTAAAGGAAACTTCAGCCACCATCATAGTTATGGGCAAGTCCCAATGTTAAACAATATGTGACAGTCCATGCTAACAATCATTACTTTGAGCTAGCTGAGAGATAATTTTCATTCTTTGTTGCGAGGCATACGTCCGTCTCTTCGCCATATCAGCTTTCCGCTGTCGTCTCTTGTTTCGAGCATCAACAATTTGCTGCAATAGTCAAGCAACATGTAACAATTAAATGTTATGTAATGGTTATAAAATGTACAGTTGATTAAAGTTTTCAATCAGAAACAAACACACAATAATCTGTCACCTCTTACCTGTCGTTTCTGTCGAACTTCATTCAACCATTCTTGAAAATTGTTTAGTCTCTTCTCTTCCAGCTTTTTCTCTTCTTCTAATTCCTACAACACATTAATTATAAATTTCTTAAATTTATCTTTAAAAATCAACATTGTGAAGACAACAAAATTTCAGAATGCATAAAAACTTCATCTTAACACATCTGTTTAAAAGTCTATGTATAGACACATCTGTGTTTGTTAAATGCAAGACTCACATTCAACTCTCAGATATCAAAATGGATTCCACCAAAAATAACAAATAGAACAGAGGTAACTGCAGTATTTAAAATCAAGTGCATTTTGATGCTTTCTAAGAACCAGAAACAATGCAAAAATAATCCCCATAATTCCAGATAAAGGAAAGGATTGTTTGTTTAATGACACCCCAGTACATTGTTTATTCAGTGGCTATTAGGTGTCAGACATTTGGTATTTTGCGACTCATGGTCTTTAGAATAAACCCACTACCACCATATAGACTACTCTTTCTAATTAGTAGCAACAGATCTTTTATAGACACTTTCCCACAGAGAGGACAGCACATATCTGAGCCTTTGATGAACCAGTTATGGATCACTGGTCGGTGCAAGTGTACATTTTCATATCAAGCCTTGCGGAACACTCACTCTGATTTGGAGCCAGTATCAAGATAAAAATCCTCTGCCTGGACTGAGATTTGATCCGAGTACATACCAGTCATGAGTAACAGCATAACCACTAGACAAAAGCCTGATAAATTGCAGAAGACTTTCACCCGTTGACTCTAAACATACATACCTTCTGTCGCTTGGCACGCTGGACAGCTTGAGCCCTTGCTCTGCCATCGCGTGCACTTTTCAATATACGCTGACGTTTCTTAATAGCTAGTTGTGCGCCGGTTAACATTTCATCAGGAATATCCAACAAGTCAAAAATAGGTTCTTTAGTCTGGAAAAGAAAAAGGGTAAGTCTTAATGTGCGTTATTATTAAATTTCCAAAAATGTTTAAATTTTAAAAATACATATATATATTTTACCAAGAATAAGTTGTTACACACATCATAGTCAACTACATTAGTCTCACAGTCACAATCAACTCAATAATGGAACCTCCAGCACAAAAAATAAATTCGGCTACTGGGGGTCACAAACACAATTTAAGACCTTTTAAGAACAACAAGTGATGGAATGGTAAAATGTAACACATTTAAAGATGATTTATGAATCGACTAGTGGTGCAACGGTAAACAAGTATACTGGTATATTGCAATAAGTGCCAACCACAATACGCGCTGACCGCAATACACACTGCGATATGGTTTCGTTTATCACGATATATCTACATAATAAGAATACATCTAAATTATCTTATAAAACCTATGACTATGAGAGTGTTATAAAAATAAAAGTTAAACTTAATTAAAACATATAAATCTGCTGTGTCCATATATTCAATTTTTTCATCCGAAATTGGTAGTTCTGCCTGCCTGAGATGTGTTTAATAATTAGTATGATAGTATCAAAAATGACTTTATCACATCTTGATTAATTAATCAAACTGTATTTCATTATGTATTGTGATATGGGTTTGCTGTATCGCAATATGTTACAATACGGTTCTGACCGTATCGTTGCTCCCCTAGAATCGACTGGGCTGTGTCTAGCAATAAGAGTTGTTATTATAACAATAAATAACAATGTTATAAATGTTATTATAACTATAAAGACACACCTCAGGTTCCTCTGGTGGGAGTTCGATGCCGAGTATCTTTGCATTGGCTCGCTGATTGCTGATTGTCAACCGGTTAATCGTCATCTGTAGCTCCTCAGTGGTTTCCATTCCAACGTTGTACAAAGCTTTCTAAAACAATATATACACTATAGAACTAAATATTATTATTTTAATGTTTATATTAAGTCTAGTTATTGGTGAAGATGACATGATAATATGAGATTCAATGTATATATATATATATATATAATATATAACTAAATATTATTATTTTAATGTTTATATTAAGTCTAGTTATTGGTGAAGATGACATGATAATATGAGATTCAATG
>JAULBS010016259.1:0-10922 GCA_032355785.1 Symmetromphalus regularis
TCTTATCGCTAAGCAGCAAGGGATCTTTTATATTCACTCTCCCACAGACAGAATAGCACATACCCCGGCCTTTGTTAAACCAGTTGTGGACCACTGGTCGGTGTAAGTAGTATACACCTACCCACTGAGCCTTGTAGAGCAGTCACTCTAGGTTGGAGCCGGTAACGAGATTAAAGACTCAATCGAGATTTGATCCCAGTACCTACCAGCCAAGAGTCCGATAGCTCAACCATTGCGACATCGGGGCCGGTTCACAAACGTTTAACGTTATCGAGGCAAGACGACTTTACTAGCTCACCCCCTTGCGAGGCAAACAACTTTATTAACTCCCCCACTGCGAGAAAAGACAACTGGGAAGCAAGTATGTTTTGTTTGGTACACATGCCCTTAGATTTATTAGAAAGTAAAGTTTGTTTTATTTAACGACGCCTCTAGTGCACATTGATTTTTATCTGATCGTCGGCTATTGGACGTCATACATATGGTCATTGTGACATATGTCTTTAGAGGAAACCTGCTGCCGCCACATAGGCTACTCCTTCCGACAAGCAGCAAGGGATCTTTTATAAGCATCGTCCCACAGACAGGAAGGCACATACCACGGACTTTGATAAACTAGTTGTGGACCACTGGTTGGAACAGAAAATAGCCCATACTGCAAATGGGTCCACTGAGAAGGGTCGATCCGATGACCGACCGGTTAACATACAGACAAGCAACCGTTTGATAATTATTATTAGAAAGATTAGAGTGATCAGAGACAAAATGGTACCAGCAATGTCTGGCGCGGATGCAGGATTTCTGAAAGGGGGATCCAAATGTGGATTTCAGAAAAGGGGGGAGGTCCAAAAGTGATGAGTGAATAAAATAGGTGAAAAAATGGTAAAACAAAAAAATCGAGAAAATGTGGGAGGTGGGGGGTCTTGATCCGCTGGACCCCCCTCCCCCCATCCCCGGTTGATTGTGCATATTCTAAGAAAAACTATAAACACTCGATTATCATATTATAATTACTAGATCGATCGGCGTCGATTCATGCGAATGAAAACATTTGATGGGAATAGTCTCGTTTTAAACACTTTAGCATTTATTGGCGTTTGCTACTTTACCATCGACTTTATAATCAGGGGCGTTGGAACCGGCGTGGATCCATAATTTCTGAAAAGAGGATGTCCATGTGTGGATTTCTGAAAAGGGGTTTTCAAAAGTGATGATTGAATAAAAAAGGAGAAAAAATTGTTAATTTTCACGTCCTTCCACTCGGTAAAAGGTAAAAGAAGAGAATCGAGAAAATGGGGGTGGGTCTTGACCCCCTGTATCCGATACTGTTGGGGCTGGGGGCTTCACCCCCTCCAATGATTCCCATAAATATGTTTCTTATTTATCGTTGAATTATTGCACGGAAAATTCTGAAAAAGACGATTATGATATCTTCAAAATCAGAGCGAAGACTTCAAAAATAAATAAATAATAATAATAATAATAATAAAAATAATAATAATAATAAAATTAAAGTAATAAAAAACATCACAAAAAACAATACACATAATTCAATAATGCTGGCTTTGTACGAGCGACGAAACGTTATTATGTTAATTAAGTGCACGCTTCCTCGGAAACTTCAATAATTGCCCGTTATCAGTGCAAACAGTATTCATCTTGAAAAAATTGCTCCCAAAGGTCATCCAATATAGGGACGTGTAGAAATAGGTCAGAGCCAATTTAAAGAAAAAAGAACATTAACAAAAAAGTGGTTATTTGAGATTCATAGAATTACATTTTAAAGACTGCGTGCACATACAAAAGAATGAAGTCTTCTTTTTCTTCTTCTTCTGCGATCATGATTAAATGAGGCACGGCGGAAGCAAGTGAAAATTGGGGTGACTAACAGTAGACACGAGTTATTGAGGTGGGGGGTGGGTGGGCTCTAAATGTAAACGTTTTAAAGTACTTTTTATAGATTAGAAACACGGAGTGTTTAATTTGCGCTTTCCTGAACACAAAACAGTACATACCACGTTTGTGTGCTCCAGAAAATGTATACGTAAATGATAATATAAAGCAGTGTGAGATAATCTTTCTTTCTTTCTTTTCTTTCTTTCTTTCTCTTGCTCTCTCTCTCCCTCTCTCTCTCTATCTCTTTCTCGCTGTCTCTCTCGCTTTCTTCCTCGCTCACTTTCTCTCTATCCCTCTCTTTCTCTCCCTCTCTTTCTCTCTCTTTCTCTCTCTCTCGCTCACTCTCTCTCTCTCCCTCCAATACACGAGGGTGATTCAGAAGTATGTATAAACTTTGTGATAAATCTTGATCAAATACTGTTTTATTGAAAATCAATTTTCCAGTCGTCAGGAGACCATTCGTCAACCGGTTTTTCTCAATGTCATAAACATCCAGTGAAACAATTCAAAACATGATTGCCGCGCTGAAAGATAATTGTGCAAAGGACACAAGTAATGTATTTTCATAGAAAAAAAATCAGAGAAAACGTTTATTTGTATACAAAATAAATGTTCGTAATAAAGGAAGGAAAAAGTAATATTGGCGGTTTAAATTTAGTGACAAGATATTTCACATTTATCACCTGACTGTAAAATCATCAGTTGTTATCATTCAGGAAACGATAGTTTGTTTAACGGATGTTAGATATCAGACATAATATGTTCTTTATGGTATTTAGAAGAAACCTGGTACCGCCACATAGGTTACTCTTTTCGATTAACTGCAAGAGATCTTTTATTTGCGCTCTCAGACAAGATAACACATAACATGTATTTGATGAACCAGTTGTGGATCACAGGTCGGTGCAAGTAGCGTAAACCTACTCATTTGAGGCTTGCGATATCGAGATTAAAAATCCCATGCCTCGACTGAGTTTTGATCCCAGTACCTGTCAAGCATGTGTCAGTCAATTTAGCCACTGCCCTGCTGGGGCCGGTTTGTTATTACTCAGATGAGCAATGAAGTGCACAGAGTCAGTATAGGCGAGAAGTGTGAAAGAGTGTCATCTTTGTATACCAATTCCTGCGATATGCCAGTTGTAAGCAGTGGATGGAACGGGGAAAAACGAACAAAATATCTCTTGCATATCAGGACATATCACTGTAATTGACACACTAGTATGGAACACTGGTTTGAATATGGAGATGAAAAAGGTCTAAATTTCGACTTGTTCTTTGCGTTCTATTTGACATTCTAATATTTAAATGGATGATAATCATACAACTTGCGCCAATCATTGTAACTTGGTGGTTACATCTGCACCCTGTGGTCATATACTATTTCTCTAAGTTGCATAGAGATGCAATTCTTCTAACATTCAAGAATTCCTTAACCAATACACACCATTTGTCAAGCACTGGGCGGAAGGGCAACATCAATCATATGGATTATATAGTTGAACTGGACTTTGTCTAGTGCGTTTATGACAGTATCAGTTATATCCTCTAGACAAGACTGATCCCAGAGGTTAGGAAGAACTAGCAACATGTTCCCGAACCCTGTTAATTGTGCAACGTCTAAATAAATAAAATTTGTTTTATTTAAACACGCCTCGAGAACACATTGATTTTTATCTTATCATCGGCTATTGAACGTCAATCATATGGCCATTTTGACATATTTATTTAGAGGAAACCCGCTGCCGCCACATAGGTTAGTCTTTCCGATAAGCAGGAAGGTGTATTTTATATGCACAGGACAGCACATACTACGGCCTTTGATGAACCAGTTGTGGACCACTGGGTGGAACGGAAAATAGTCCAAAATGCAAATGTATCCACTGAGAAGAATCGACCCGACGACCAACCGCTTCACAGGCGGACACGCTACCATCGTACGCGTTATCTGATTCTCTCTTCGATCTCTTGCTCGTCTGCACTTCCCATAACCTTTGATATACGAAAATCGGAACAGTGAGTACACTTGGTGCCTAGCTGAAACACTGGTGTCAGCGGTAGCACTTTGTATAATATAATAGTCATAGCAAGACAAAAAAGACCTCATCAACCACGCCGATAGTGTGCTGTACTAAGTTTGTTTTATGCACAAAGGGATCGTTCTGCTCGAGTGTGGTACGTTCTACACTCTATTAATATCATTGTCGTTGATGAGACGAGGGACACGTCGTCCCCGCAGGGACCGTTATCCAGTCCATTAGCACGAGAACAAACTGTCGCGTGTTTTGTTCTCTTAAATGAATCGGGACCTAACGAATATTCCAATGCCCGAAAAACACTATCTGATAATCGTAATGTTTGTTATCGTTAGATTGAATACACCTAGGCGATAATGATCTACAGTGTGTTCCGGACATAGCCTGTTCATTATCATGAACTGTTGTGCATTTTGTTTTGTTAAACAAACCGGTAAAAAGTATAATGCCCGAAAAACACTATCTGATAATCGGAATGATTATTAACGTTAGAATGAATACACCAACGCGATAATGGTCTTCAGTGTTTTCCGGGCATTAGCCTGTTCATTATCGTGAACTGTCGTGCATTTTGTTTTGTTAAACAAACCGGTGAAAAGTATAAAGCCCGAAAAGCACTATCTGATAATCGTAATGATTATTAACGTTAGAATGAATACACCTACGCGATAATGATCTACAGTGTTTTCCGGGCATTAGCTTGTTCATTATCACTGTCGTGCATTTTGGTTTGTTAAAAGAACCGGTCAAAATGTCTAATGCCCTGAAAAACACTATGCTATAATGCTTCCGTGTGTTATCGTTACAACGAACACACACCAACATGATTGCTACGATTGCCGTTAATGATCTTACGGTGTATCCTGTCCATTACCATAAGAACAAAGAATATCCCTGGTGTATTTTTATTTTGTTAAATGAACAAGGACAAAACGAAATTGTCTAATGACCTAAAACACAGTTCGTTATATAATCATTATGTGCATTATCGATACAATGAATACACTTGAATGATTGCAAAGTTTTCAGTAAGAGAAACGACAGGTGTGACCAAAGCGATATTTATGAATTAACCTCGCCACATCGTTAATAAAACGTAAATTTCAGACGTTAATACATTCAGGTGACATCGCCAAAGCTATTAGCGAGGTCTTCTCGTCTTCAGACTTTGTCGAAACCTAAATAAGGTTTATAAGCAAAATCCGCGGAGCAGGATATACGTGTAGCTCAAGGTTGCATCGTACCAAATCACGTGATTTTGCAGGTCAGAGTTCGAGGTGTAAATCTATCCGAAATGAATGAAACCTCAGCTATGATTGGTAGATATATGAGGCAGTGGGTATTTTGTAAATACTATGGCATAAACCCAGTAATAAAATTTTCAGAATCTTTTTTTTTTTTAGCAGAATAATTATTACATCAGTGACACTTGGTACTTGTTGAAACCTGGGGTGGTAAAAACATTGCAAGTGAAATTTTGTGCGAAACTGAGTGTGTCTAATGGAAACAATCTGTAAGTCGTTAAAAATCTGCGTGACAGTATATTTTCTTTGAGTCATAGTTAATGGCAGGCGTCATACTGTATGTATGTACACTGGTCCAGTGGTTTGAAACGTTGCTTCTATTACTTTTATTGAGAAATGTTACAATGGTCATCAATGAGATTTGATTTGGTCCAATGATACCTTAAGCGGTAGCATGTCCCCCTTTGAAGCGGTCGGTCATCGGATCGATCCTTCTCAGTACTCATTTGCCGTTAGGGCTATTTTCCGTCCCAACTAGTAATCCACAACTGGTTCATCAAAGACCGTGGTATGTGCTGCCCTATCTGTGTGAAAGCTCATATAAAAAACCACTTGCTGCTTATCGGAAAGAGTAGCCCATAATTATGTGGTGGAAGCGGGTTTCCTCTAAATATATATGTCAGAATGACCATAAGTTAGACGTCCAATAGCCGATGATAAGATAAAAATCAATCTGCTCTAGAGGCGTCGTTAAATAAAACAAACTTTACTTATAAGGAAAATGCATGGAGTGACAACCGATTGTTGGAATCGACACATATCGTCATGATGGCGCGCGATCTTTTATATGTATGAAAACCAAGATGTGACTACGAGCTACACTATCAAGCAGTGTGTGCTGAGTAATAAACACAATGCTGACATCATGAGAACAAATATTCAGAGCGAGGCGTTACAAATAAAGTGATTATCATTATTTCAAAAGAGCTGTTCTATTTTAGGGTTGCACAATACTAAATCAATTCCCATTTGCTGACCATGTCAATAGTGGCTTAATGAAACTGATATTAAGCAATGTAACAACCCACAAAGGCAGTACAAATGTATAAAACAAGTTCAGCGGTGCATTTTAAATCTGCTGAACCAGGTTTTGATAACCTTATTTATTTAACGACCCCCAGCACAAAACGCAAACATCGGCTAGTGGAGAAACATACGTTTATTGATATGAGAAAGAGAAAACGTCAATATACATATGCGTTCAGAATGAAAAGGAATTTGCTGACGCTGATGAACAGTTAAATTGATTATCAGAGTTCCTATTGAGGTTAGTAGTAAACACACAAACCAGTCTACAGGGCACCCGCTAGGAACTTTGTCCTGAACATATGAACGAAGTTCAAAACCTTTATTTAAAGGGATCATATGGATAAAAGATAAATTTTGGCTATCGAAGGTGAATATTTCCTCAAAACTCATCTGCCTTCAACAAACCCTGCCTACGTGTACATGTCTAGTCTCCTTTCAACAAAATGAAAAGTAAAGTTTGTTTTATTTAACGACGCCTCAAGAGCATATTAACTTTTTTTAATATTATCATCGGCTATTGGACGTCAATCACATGGTCATTCTGACATATTTCTTTTTTAGAGGAAACCCGCTGCAACCACATAGGCTACTCGTTCCGATAAGCAGCTAGGGATCTTTTATATGTACTATCCAACAGAAAGGACAGGATAATACCTCGGGCTTTGATGAACCAATTATGGACTACTGGTTGGAAAGGAAAATAGCCCAAACTGCAAATGGGTTCACTGAGAAGGATCGATCCGACGACAGGCTACCGTTTGAGCTACATCACGCTACCCTCAAACAAAATGAAGTTTTAGAAAATATCATAAAATATAAACTTGGACAATAATCTAGCTTTTAAAAATATAAATTCCCTTCATGAGCATCAACATTTTGACAATAAACTTCCATTGCACTCTGTCTATGCAGATACTTGAATTGCCACACAAACAGACAATTCGGATTTGTTAATATATACACTGCATTTGTTTTTTTTACCTAAGATAGTCTGCAATTCACACACATGTATAGGCAAATCCGAGAGGGATGGCTGTTGTGACACCTGCCCTACAATGACACTGGTCATACCAACTGCCTTAGCTCTTTATAGCTGACCAGGTTATCCTGCTGAGGCTGAGAACAGGGTACAACAGACTGAAAGCTCACCTGTTAAACAAGATGAAGATAGGACAGTCAGAAATGTGCCCCTGCATCACCGCTCCAATGACCAGTGAGCATCTCCTCCAGCATTGCACACTCCAAGACAACCTACCAAGGACAACCTGGCCCGAGCATCTCCACTTGATAGAAAAGTTGTATGGGTCCAGGGGACCTGGCAGCCCTAAGAAGGACTGCAGCATGTGTGAGAAGAGCTGGTGTTTCCGTCTAATGCATGGTGATCGAGGAAGAAGCTATTTATAGAAATGTCGAAAAACATTTTAAATGTTCATGTCTGATAAAAGGTCAAACTTTGAAACCATTTTAAGTAAATTTTAAGATTGTTGTGTAACAGGACAAAAGCGTAAAGAAGAATGGCGACTGTTCCATCTCCAGAATCCTTAAATTACTCTCTCTACCTCATAATTCAAACGACATTGTTTCAAATTGTGTTAGCAATTTATTGCCTATGATTAATAGTAACTTGTATTTTACTATCTATGCATGATAAATTATGCACCATATGGCAGCGACCAATCACTACACTATCTCTTACCAATCTATTACAAACTACTGAAACAGATAGAATAGTAAATGTTGATGAAACTCGTAAAGTGCCAAAAACAACATTATTAGAAGCTGGATAAAGACTGCAACACGAAGGAACTATCAAGAGTTCTGTAACGAACAAGTACAACAGCTGCGTACGGTTGTGTTTGGTCAACGGAAATGGTGTTATTAATAATTCCGTAATTTCCACCAGCACCAACATACAAAGGTTATTTATATGCCACAAAATATACATTTTATAGGCATACATATATATTTATAATTAACATAATATAATGAGCGCATTATGGAGAATGGTGAACAGAATCAATAGTAAAAGGTTAATACATGCATGGTAACAATATACAATACAACAGAGAATACCTCATATACCAATATTGTCTGCTCTGTGAGTGGTAGCAGTGGTTAAATATTTACTCAGTTTTATTAGCTGTTTTACGTTATCGCTGGACAGCAATTACGTCAATTTAAATGTTGATGGTTTATTGTAGAAACATATATACCAACAGTGTATAGAACAATGTTGTTTATTATTATTGGTATTATTATTAATGTTGTAGTTATTATTATTATTATTAAAACATTCTGGTGGTGTAAGGGCAAAAAAGGTACGTTTAATAAATTAAGAATAAATTTTAATTTTAAGAGAACAATTTGAATGCTATTAAATAATTAGTTATGTATGTTTCTGTTAACACGATAACTATTTTTTTATAATATGGATAAAGTACATTGTATAAATATATATCTCATCACTTTGATAATGACCAAGCAATAAGGATGATATATATTTCTAATGAATACAGTGCATCACGGATCTAGAAACACTCGTGGCAACACATAGATTGGATATAAAACGAAATCGGAAAAACAAATCAAGTATTTTGGTCAAATACTACGGTCATAATAAAAAATAAAAAAATAAAAATAATAATCTGAAATAAACGAAAGAAAGAGAAAAATCCCACCTTAATTCGATATATACTTAAGAAATATCTACAGTTTGATAATACAACATGGTATACAATAAATTATTTATTTGGCAGTCTCTTTTGTTATTTTAAAATAAAATCAGTTTAAAAACAATAAGATAAATGTCACACTCTCATTATTCATGTCACTTTGATCTATTTTAGCAATATACAATGTACAAAAATATCCAATTCAATGTTCATTCAAACAATCAAAACAATACCATCTATAGAGTATTCAATTCAAAACATCGAATCTAGGCCAACAAAAGACGACATTTGAAAAGGTCACCTTGAAGTTAATGCCATTTGAGATCCTTTTCGAAAGTGTATTGCATGATGGAGATTTTAAATTTAGAGTCTAAGCTTTCATGAAATGTGAAGAAAGTGTTGACATTAGACTGCCAGAGAAAGCTCGGCTCAGACCTATTAAAAGAGGTCATTCACCACGGTCTCCATTCCTTTTATAGAATTAAAAAAGAAAAAAATGTGAATGACAGCCCAGCACATTGGCTACTCATCGGCTGTTGCATATCAAACTCACGAAATAAGAGGTTCATGGTCTAAGGAGGAATCCGCTACTACATGGCCGTAGGAACTACTTTGGGAGTGGGAGGGGGGGCACTGATAGACATCTTTGGGAGTGGGGGGTATTTTGGTTACAATGGCAAATATTAATATGTAAAAAAAGACCAGAAGTGGGGGGAGGGGGGTGGCACGTGCTTACTATTTCAAATTACCAACAGGAGTTCTTTTATGTGCACTTTCCCACATAACCAACCCCTGAAATTGCCCACAGCAATTGGCAATGCCGTGGAGATTGCCGCGGTGATTTTCAATCTCCGCGGCACTTTTTTCCAAGGTGTATTTTTTTCTTAGCAAACTCAGAGGTGGAAACGTGTGAACGCTAAAATTGCCGCCGAAAATCCCGTGGACACTATTTCTCCAAAGAATTTATTTTGCCGTGGACATTTTCTTAATTACAGTGTTGCATAACAAAACACACACCACGGCCTTTGTTACACCAATCATAAACCACTGGCTGGAATGAAACAATATTCCAAAGTCCACTGAATTAGATCGATCTGAAGATTCGTTGCACCTAAGGCAAATGCTCTATCTATGAATTACATCCCTTTCTGTTGACAGAATTAAAGTGATAAAATAATTAGTTTTCACAAATCTCCTCATAAGGCAGTTCAACGGATATGTTATGAATAGTCGCTTTCATTAATCTGTCAAAATAGGATCTGTGCTTATGCAGTTGCCAGTGTCTGGACGTAAGCTTCCATAAATAAATTATTATGAAGACGTTAATGTCATAATTCCAGTCAAATGCCATGCTTAAGCTGACAGTTCATTAAAATCTCGACTTTAAGACTTTTATAAGCCCTAGAATGACAGCTGATGTAATGCCTTATTTTCAGATGATTTCATGATTTTAGTGAAAACGACTTGACAGCTAATGAATATCCTATCGGATCCCATATGTAACGCCAAAATCTGGCAGAAACTGATGGATGCCCATATGAAACAGGATCACAGTCCCCAGAGCATATCTGCAATTCCCCCTTCACCTACAATGAAGCCAGGTTAAAGCACTGACCGAATGGAGCAACACTGGCTGTCAAGCTTTGGGGCTGTCAAGACATCGGTTTTTATCACCACAACCGGACTCCAAGTAAAAAAACATGACCAACTATAGCTTGAACGCAGAAGAAGAAGAATGATATCCTAAGACAACTGCCTCCAATGGGACAGGATGGGCTAACTTCAGCAAACCCCATGGGTTTATAATTCGGTATTGAAGCATGATAAAGGAGCTTCGTGGTCCCCTTATGCCCTTGAACTCAACCCTGTACAGAGATACGGTTGTTTTTTTAGCAAAAAAAGAAAGGTTTGTTTTATTTAACGATACCTCTAGAGCACATTGATTTTTATCTTATCATCGGCTATTGGACGTCAATCATATGGTCATT
>JAULBS010016270.1:0-10922 GCA_032355785.1 Symmetromphalus regularis
ATTTGACTAGTCTTTCCAACTACTGGTCTAAATTCAAGACCTCTTTTCCCATCGGAGGACCATTTGACTAGTCTTTCTAACTACTGGACTAAATTCAAGACCTCTATTCCATCAGTAGACCATCTGACTAGTCTTTCCATCTACTGGACTACATTCAAGACCTGAATGTTGATGGCATTTTCTTTGTGCTGCACCAATATTTCAAAAACGTTTGTATATGCTCCTATCTGGGTGGAAAATGCACATAAAAGACTCTTTGCTGCTAATTAAAAAGAATAGCCTACTTCAGTAGTAGGTTTCTTCCATAGACTTTGTCACATATATTTGATTCCAAATAACCTTTTATTAAATAATGTGCTTTGTATCTGTACCTTGCCAATTGTTACAAGTCTTTTGCAAGGGGAGTAAAAACAAATGAATTTTATACACTTGACACTGTTCTCAAATAACTGGTCTCATGGCAGGTAGTTACTGGGATCAAATCTCAATCATGGCATGGGATTTTAATCTCAATACCGGTTCCAACCCAGAGTCCTCTGCAAATTCTCTATGGGTAGGTGTAAACCACTTACACCGACCAGTGGTCCACAACTGGTTCATCAAAGACTGGTATGTGCAGTGCTGTCTGCGGGAAAGTACATATAAAATATACCTTGCTGCTAATCAGAAAGAGTAACCTTTGTGGTGGTAGCAGGTTTCCTCTAAAGATCATGAGTCACAGAATACTGTATGTCAGACACCTAATAGCTGCTGAATACAAAATATGCTAGGGTGTCGTTAAACATACAATCCTTTCCTGTTCTCAAATAAAAAGTAAGATCTAGTTTGAAACATATCTCTCATTGATTGTTTTTCTCTTTCAGCTGTACGACTTTAGTACCCCTAATGAATGTCCATGTGCCATCAGTTACCACCCATCAAGACAAATCTTCACGTGTGGTTTTGAAACTGGCGTCGTCCGCGTGTTCAACGTACAGACAACAAGCATGCTAGCAGAACATAAGTGGGTTCTTGACATTTCATAAATGTTCTTTCTTCTGTGTCAGATCTAGAAACTCATATATCTGATGCCTCAAAACTGAACATCATTAATAATTTGGAAACTCAAAGGGTCAGTTTATCATGTCTCTTTTATAGGTGGGTTAACCTACAGGTTACCCATGGGTTAAACCATAAGTTATTTGTGTTGCATGTTTGACATCCATTGGTTCCAGTGATCTCAGAATAATAAGGGATAATGCTTACACTGCTCAATATAACCCAAGAATTGCTCAATATAACCCAAGCATTTCTCAATATAACCCAAGAATTGCTCAGTATAACCAAAGCATTGCTCAATATAACCCAATCATTGTTCAGTATAACCCACGAATTGCTCAGTATAATCCAAGCATTGCTCAGTATAACCCAAGAATTGCTCAGTATTACCCAAGAATTGCTCAATATAACCCAAGCATTGCTCAGTATAACCTAAGCATTGCTCAGTATAACCCACGAATTGCTCAATATAACCCAAGCATTGCTTAGTATAACCCACGAATTGCTCAATATAATCCAAGCATTGATCAGTATAACCCACGAATTGCTCAATATAACCCAAGCATTGCTCAGTATAACCCACGAATTGCTCAATATAATCCAAGCATTGATCAGTATAACCCACGAATTGCTCAGTATTACCCAAGCATTGATCAGTATAACCCAAGAATTGCTCAGTATTACCCAAGAATTGCTCAGTATTACCCAAGAATTGCTCAGTATTACCCAAGCATTGCTCAGTATAACCTAAGCATTGCTCAGTATAACCGAAGTATTGCTCAATATAACCCAAGCATTGCTTAGTATAACCCGGAGTGGGATATAGCTATAATGGTAGCGTGTCCGCCTGTGAACCGGTCGGTAATTGGATCGATCCTTCTCAGTGGACATTTGCAGTTTGGGCTATTTTCCATTCCAACCAGTGGTCCAAAACTGGTTCATCAAAGGCTATGCTGTCCTGTCTCTGGGACAATGCATATAAAAGACCCCTTTCTGCTTATCGGAAAGAGTAGCTTATGCGGTGGCAGTGTGTTTCCTTTAAAAATATCTCAGAATGACCGTAAGACTGACATCCAACAGACGATGATAAGATAAAAAATCAATGTGTTCTAGAGACGTCATTAAATAAAACAAACTTTACTTTATTTTTGCTCAGTATAACCCAAGCATTGCTTAATATAACCCAAACATATAACTTGCAGCAGTAGGTTTCCTCTAAATAAATATTTTAAAATTACCATATGATTGACGTCAAATAGTTGATGATAAGATAAAAATCAGTGTGCTCTAGCGGCATCGTTAAATAAAACAAACTTTACTTTTGGTCTTATTCAGTGAATAATGTATAATAAAGAAGAGATAAATCATCTTTTGTATTTGTTTTATTTGAAGTACAATGCTGTAGTTAAAATATTAATGTTTACATTACTTGTTAATTTTCACTCGTACAGTTCCTATTTTTGGTTGTTTATTATTGTTTATTTTCAGTTATTCATTGCTTATTATTGCTTAATTTGAATTGTTTCATGCATATCAGTGGTTCATGTGTATTGAATTTTGAGTGTAGCAGTTGTTTCAGGCTGCTTATCACCTCCAACTCGGATGTATAGTTTCTTCATTCCAGTGACAGCGTGAGTGACAACATCGGTGCCCTCTGCCTCAGTGTTTGCCATGGACAGGGTTGTTGATAGGGTTATGGCAACTGGCTTTGCTGCTGTGACAGTCACAGTAATGGTGTTACTGTTAACAGGGATAATAGCTAGGAAGATGGGTTGTCTGATGCTTGATACTTTGATTCTAATTCTTGGTTTGCTGGCAGTAATTTTCACCAGATACTTTGTTAAATCACAACCATTGATTCCAACTGCTTGGAAGGCTGTGCGGAATTTCTCTGTGTCAAGTCCACCATCATATGCTGCTCTCAGAATACCACAGGCACCATCCTCGAAGTCAGAATTCTCCCTCCAGTACATTCTGTTTGCATTGAGCATTGCTTCAAATGCATACCTTATCGGGATGTTTTGTTTTGTTACCACCAAGTAAAAGAAGTGATTGATGACTCCACTACTATAATGCACATCCATGTCTACCGTATAATCTCTAATATGCTTTATTGAAACTGTATCTTTAGTTGGATCTATAAAATATCTCAATGCTTCTTTTGGATTCTTTTCATCGTAGAAACCTGACAGCCAATCATTCTTATTTACATAGGCTTCTGCAGCCTCACCCATGATGTCACAGAATGCTTCATCCAAACCTCCAGATTGCACCTGATAAGCTAGTTGTGAATTTTTTTCTGTTACTCCATGTCCAGCCTCATGAGCGACTGTGTCCTGAGTAACTAGAGGATGAGTTCTGTGGTCTCCATCACCAAAATACATCTTACTTCCACCAAACATAGCATTGGCCCAGTTCTTTTTGTAGTGAACCAGCATTAACAGAGATGTTTTGAAAGGTTTATATTTGTACCAGTCCTGAAGCATCTTAAAGGTTTGGGTGCCATGGAAAAAAACATCAAGTACTGGAGAATATGCACCGTTTATTCCGTCCTTGTAGCCCGTGTTGCAGTTGTATGAGACAGCATCTCTCTTATCTTGCTGTGAGGTTTGCTTCATGTCAACAACTTTAACAAACTCATTTTCAAGTGTACATGTATTCCCTACTTTCTTCAGATCTAGGCAGTGTGGAAAAACACCAAATTCATATTTGCCTGATTTTTTGTTCCCTCCAAATCCTCCAACACTAATGGTGCATGTTCCAGCGGGAGTACCTTTTGTGGTTGTTGTGGCTGTTGTAGTTTTTGTGGTTGTTGTTGTAGTTACTCCTTTTGTTATTGCATCCGTGGACTCTATCATTGGCTCTGTTGTAAATTCTGTATATGCATTCGTTGCAGTTGTATCTGTAAACATCTCTGTTGGTCCAATTTCTACAATTGCTGCTTGTCTCATATCACGCTGTAATGTTTCTTGATCCATGTTGTTCCCTTGAGAGACAACTAAACGTGGACTGAATGTCTTCTTACTTATGTAGTATTGGGCAGTCTCACTGTTGCAGCAATCTATTCTGATGAAGTGTCGTGTTATGCTGGATTCTGTGTCATTGGAAACCTCCAGTTCGATACTCCACACCAAACGAGCCTTTTTGTTTTTGTCTATATAGATCTCTTTCACCGAATCTGTTTCAACAATCAGACTAGCAGGCATAATTATGGAATTGAGAGCAATATTGAATGCATCATCGAAACTTAATGTGCATTCATCTATGTTTGGAATGTCTTGATGTATCTTGAAAATAAGTTTGCCTCCAACAGATCCACCATCTTCAAAATCACCGTTGTTGTCGATGTCCATCCCAACCACTGTGTCTGCTATAGGAATATCATTGAATGTTTGTTGGAACCGTTGTCTGACAGTACCATGAGCAGTTTCAAAGGAGTCTCCAGCCTTCAAGTTGCAATCATTTGGTATACCAAGCACAGTGTTTACTGCTATATCACGGTCAGTTACCCCAATAGTCTTGTATTCATAATACATAGCTCGGAAGTTTGCATCAAAGTCAATTACTGCATCTATGACCTTCACATTGGCTATGACCAGAACTGAAAATAGATACACTTACTTTGTATTGTACGTATTGTAATATAAAAGTTAGTCACTAAAAACATTTTTGTTTTTATATCCAATATTATTTTAATTATTTATTTTTCTATTTTCAGCATTTTAAAACCTAACATTGCAATTAATATAATAAAAATTATGTGGTTAATAAATAAAATATTTCTTGTGTTGATTGTAACTTTATAGTGACGGAAGTACTCTTGGAAAACTAAATAAAGTTTGTTTTATTTAACAACGCTTCTAGAGCACATTGATTTTTATCTTATCATTGGCTATAGGAAAAAAATGTAAAGTTTGTTTTATTTAATGATGCCACTAGAGCACACTGATTTTTATCTTATCGGCTATTGGACGTCAAACATTTGGTCATTCTGACATATTTCTTTTAGAGGAAACCTGCCACCACCACATAGGCTACCACATAGGCTACTGTTTCCAGTAAGCAGCAAGGTGTCTTTTATATGCACTTTCCCTCAGACTGGACAGCACATACCATGGCCTTTGATGAACTACATGTAGTTGTGGACCACTGGTTGGAATGGAAATTAGCCCAAACTGCCTTGGAAAACTATTTTTCATGTCTACACACCGTAACATGTTAAAGTTGTATAGTAGTTTATTCTGAAGATGTTTAGAACCTTTATCATACAGGGCCACCAGAACGATTGTGACATTGGTGTGGCGAAATAGTGATGTTAGGGGCTTGGTGATCTGGAGGCATGCTCCTCCAGGAAAAGTTTGAAATGTTGATACTGGAAAAATGATTTTAACGAATTCTGGACAAAATATTGGGGTTGCGACCACTGCCCCTGCTGGCCCAGTTCCGGTGGCCATGTCATACTTTAATTGCTTTTAAAATGTATAAACTATAACTTACTGAAGCTAATCCACAGCTGAGACTTCATCATAACTTGGTAGACTAAAGCAAAAAAGCATAACTTGTTAGAACATTCAATAATAAAACAACAAAGTAAATATTTTCATTACCTTTTTGTTTGTACAGGGTCCTCGTGGTCATTAAAAACCTGGAGAAGTTTTGAAATTGCAAAATACTTTTCAAGGGCCTTGAAAAGTTTAGAAATTTTGGTTAAAACTGGAAACTCGTTGAAAATGCTTGAAATTTCCATATCAGCCAAGATATTTTCCTAAAAATCATGTTTTTCACCATTGAAAGTCTTTGATTTTTTTTCCTCACTAAAGAGTATAAACCCTGTTTTTTTTATGCAGATAGAACATTCAGTTTTTACATATATTATTTAAATTTTAGCTCATGGCAGTGTAATGCATTGTTACATTTTTACAAATTTGTGTGTGAAAAGGTCATTAATTTTTTTTTAAGTCATGGAAAAGTTTTGAAATTTGATTCTGGGAAGTCTGCAGGAATCCTGTTTGTAACATTTAGCTCAAAATGCATTTTACGTAAAATATTAACACCTACATGTACATGTAACTTTACACTTAAATCAGTATCTTTTATATAGATGTTTTCCTAAAACAAATCATTGTTATTTTTTAAATACAATTCTGGTATATCAGATATAATAAAAAAGTTCAATAATGCTATACTTTTTATTTTATTTTTAACATTACAAATTTTTAAAATAAGTTAAATGATGGAATAAAAATAAAATTAATTTTAACTTGTTTTAAATTATTGCAGTTTCTATTTACAAATGTTATTTGTATCTTTTACAATTAGCTTATTCCATTTTAAATAAAATAATAATTATTGTTTTTGAGAGATTATATTGGGCTGACCAAAATTTTGAGACAAAAGTAAAAAAAAAATTTTATCAACTCAATATGTAAAATGTCCTTTAACATTTTTTAAAATTTAAATTGAATGATATTTTGGGAATAGAGTATTTGAGAAATTCAGTAAATTCTTAAAACCATTTTTTTTTCTCCTGCAGATATCACTGGAAAGTTTAAATAAAAAAAAGAGTGACAATAACATTTTATTTTTTATTTCTGTTTTTGGCCAGAATGCACCTGTATTGCTTTTACAAAATTATTTTTATTATACCTGCCATAAAAATAGATTAAATTTTAAAATAAAGACATTTCTTCTTATGTAACATATTTTTATATGTTATTTTTGCTATTTTCTTTGTTTAATAATAAAGTAAAAGAATATAAACATAAAAGCTGTAATACAAATTTTTACTCATATGACATATACCATTATTCCTTTAGATTTAAAAAAAATTATTAGGTTTCCAGATTTTTCGTAAAAACCTTGATATTGCAGGTGAAAAAAGGTATCTTTTAAAAAAATCTGTATTTATTTTGAAATAGTAGTTTGAATATTTACACAAAAAGAATTTCAGTATCCATTTTAGAAATATTTTTTATTTTTCATCTATACAGTTAAAAATTAAATTTTATTTTTATTTAACTGAATCCATAAAAAAGATTGATAAGGCCTTATTATTTTTAGAACTGTATCATGAAACATTCTAAAACATTGATAGCTAAAAAAAAAAAAAAATCTTTTAAAAACATCTTTTTGTATTTTAAAATAATAGTTGGAATATTTACAATATTAGGTAGGCTTTTTTTTTTCAATATCAGTTTTCGAAATGTTTTTTTTAATTTTTCATCTATACAGTTAATAGTTAGAGTTTTATTTTTATTTCACTATAATCCATAAAAAGATTGATAAGTCCTTATTATTTTTTTTCGAATTAAATCACGAAATTCAGAAAATACTGAATATATACTTACAGTTATATTTGGAGGACTCCATATCATATTGGTTTTGCCTCTTTTTATACACTTTTACTAATGTTTTTATTACCATGTATATTTTATCTGATATTATATTTCTTTCATAAAATAATTAAGCAGAAACTCAAATAATGTACGTAATTTACAAATAATTAATAATAACTTGTGTAACGTGAAGTATACAATGTACGTAATTAACCGTTTCAGTATACATAAGATGTTATCCAGTAGCCATAGCAGATTTGTAATTTTTTCTTGTTACCGGGAGGGATAGGGTAATAAATACAAATTACGATTCGATGATTTTCATGTTCTAATAGGGAAATGAGTTTCAGTTCATTGCACAAACAAATTAATAAATGAAGTTTTTCAGTTAACTCTAGGGTTATTGGGCTATCAGTTTTCTTTAAACAGATGTTAATATTAACTATACAGTCATTAATTTGTTTGCTTGATTATACTGATAACACAAATATATAATAATATTTTGTATTTGTATAGTCTGTGGGTGTATAGTTTGTGTGTATGTCATGTGTCTGAGTTGAAGTGTGTGTAAGTGGGCATGCGTGTGTGCGTATGTGTGTGTGTGGTAGCTTCATATAGTTTTTGGAGTGGGATATAGCTCAAACGGTAGTGTGTCCACCTGTGAAATGGTTTGTCATCAGATCGATTCTTCTCAGTGGACCCAATTGCAGTTTGGGCTATTTTTCATTCCAACCAGTGGTCCACAACTGGTTCATCAAAGGCCGTGGAATGTGCTGTTTTGTCTGTGGGACGGTGCATATAAAAGACCCCTTGCTGCTTATTGGAAAGAGTAGCCTATGTGGCAGAATCAGGTTTCCTCTAAAGAAATGTCAGAATGACCATAGGATAGACATACAATAGCCGATGCTAAGATAAAAATAAATGTGCTCTAGAGGCGTCATTAAATAAAACAAACTTTACTTCATATAGTTTTTTAACTTCTTAACAATAAAATTAAAAATTATTTTAATTAAGAAGGATTAATTAAAAAAAAAAAACAGGCTATATTATACAGTCATACTATTTTCAAATGTTGTCTTTCAGGAAAGGAAAGGATTGTTCATTTAATAACACCCAACACATTGTTTATTCTGTGGCTGTTAGGTATCTGGCATATGGTATTTAGAGGAAATCCAGTACCGCTACTTAGGCTACTCTATCTGTCTAGCAGCAAGGGATCTTTTAAATGCGCTTTCACCTAATTAATTACACCTACCCACTGAGCCTTTGCAGAGCACTCACTCTGGGTTGGAGCCAGTATTGAGATTAAAAACCATGCCTTGACTGAGATTTGATCCCAGTACCTACCAGTCATGAAACCAACATAGCCCTACTGGATCCCTTATTGAGGCATTGCCCCTGCACCTTATCGGTGCCTTAGGTATCCCTTGGATTTGATTTTAGGCTGAATACTTGCCAGCCACTTTTTCCAATTCCCATGACATTTGTAAATAGAAACAGCTATAATTTAAAACAAGTTAAAATTAATTTTACTTTTTGATTCTTTATCATGGACTTTTATTGAAGATGCCTTAGATATTTTTTTTTTTTTTTAAACCAATAAAAATTTGGATTAAAAACACTGTATAGGAATTCATTATCAGCTGTGATGCAGAATGGTTATCTTTCAGAAACTTTTAAAATACACAGAGGTTGCAGACAAGGTGACCCATTGTCACCTTATATTTTTGTAATTTGCGCAGAAATATTGGCAATTTTAGTACGTAAAAACAATTTTTGTCAAACAAACTTTAAAGGGATTCATCTCACTTTTTTTTTCCTGTAACATGTTTTAATGTTTGTTAGGACAATAGATGTTTGCTAATGAAATTTTTTATTTGGCAACTGCTGCTATTTCTCTCTTATTCAATCAGTAACACCTGTCAGTCAATAAACTAAACTATAAATGACTGGTGTAATGAGTGTATATATATTAAATAATTAGTCCCATGTGATCATCTCCAAGTCATGATGACTTTAAAACACCTTGTATTTCATGTCCAAGGGTGATACATAAACTGTTGGACAGTTAAATGCCAAGTGTCTATAAAAGACAGATGTCAAATAGAAAAGTTCCAAGTGAAACCAATCCTGCTCTTTATAAGAGAATGTATTATAATGAGAATTCTGCTGAGAAGATAATGTTTAGAATTTATCCACAATTCAGAATATTTAACATGGTCTCTGGTTTTCAGAGACCACTGTTGGTGGTGCAGTGGTTAAGCTGTCGGTTTTACGGCTGGTAGGTTTTGGGATGAGATAATCTCAATCGAGGCATTGATTTTAAATCTCGATATCGGCTCCAACCCAGACTGAGTGCTATGCAATGGCTCAGTGGGTTGGTGTAAGCCACTTACACTGACCAGTGGTCAACAAGTGGTTTATCAAAGGCCGTTGTATGTGCTGTCCTGTCTATGGGAAAGTGCATATAAAAGATCCCTTGCTGCTAATCGGAAAGAGTAGCAGGTTTGCTCTAAAAAGACCATGAGTCACAGAATATATGTGAGACGCCTAGTAGGTGTTGAATAAACAATGTGCCGGGTGTCGTTAAATAAACAATCCTTTCCTGATTTTCTGAATGTATAGAAAAGAAATTGCCTCCCTTGTAGGACAGAGTGGGATGCAGTCAGTCATCAGATAGACTCATTTACAGTTTGGGCTATTTTCCATTCCAACCAGTGGTTCACAACTGGTTCGTCAAAGGCTGAGGTATATGCAGTCCTGTTTATAGGAGAGTGCATATAAAAGACCCCTTGCTGGTTATTGGAAAGAGTAGCGTATGTGCTGGCAGCAGGTTTCCTCTAAATAAATATGTCAGATTGACCATATGTTTGATGTCCAATAGACGATGATAAGATAAAAATCAATGTGCTCTAGAGGCGTCATTAAATAAAAGAAACTTTACTTTACTTTTTCCTTGTAGGACTTAAATGATTTTTTTTTTAATAAACAGTTATTTATTCTTACAGACTGCACCGAGGTAAAGTGACTGGTTTGATATATTCTCCTATTGGTGACTACCTGTACAGCTCCTGCTCCCTGGGTTCCATAGCTGTTTACGATGCATCTGCTAGCAGTTACCCCGTCATACGAGCCCTCGCGAACACTACTGCTAGAGGAGAACACCATGGTCCCGATGCTATTGCCGTCAGTCCTGATGGCAGAAGGGTGGCTTTCATTGGTCCTTCAGATTTCACTGTCAGTATAGTAGATGCCAAGTGTCTGGATGAGGTAAATTTCCTTTCCTGTTTCAGTAATTGTGCTGGGTCTGGTCAATATTTCCCCAAAATATTAGTATGTTTTTTTTAAATACCATCAACGTTTTAATGATTAATGTAAATTTATATACTGATCTTGACTCTGCTCACCCCACCCCCAGACTGCATACCAAAATATTAGTATGAGTGAAATGTTTATTTATTAAATTTTAATTCCATCAACGTTTTAATGATTAATGTAAATTTATATACTGATCTTGACTCTGCTCACCCCACCCCCAGACTGCATACC
>JAULBS010016281.1:0-10922 GCA_032355785.1 Symmetromphalus regularis
CCCCCCACCCCACATAAACACACTCATGGAAACGCGCACACAAACACACAGAGACCATCCTCTAGATCCACCTATGGTTTCTTCTGGATCCGCTCCGGGTTTCGACATGTCCTAAATAAAATTTAGGGGTCTGGGCCCCCTCCCTTTCATTTTCAGCATTATTATTATTTTACGTGTGGAAGGACATGAAAATTAACCATTACCCATCACATTTGGAACCCCCCTTTCAGAAATGCTTATCCGCGCCTGGTTTTCACCTGTAACCTCAATCAGCATGCTCACTAATGAATCAGCGGTAGCGCGGTACAGCCGTTGTTTATTTCGCCACTAATAGATCGGCCGGGGAATTCTCGCGAACGTTTTCCCGCGTTCTGCCATTAACCCGCAGTGCTAGTTTCAAAGCTAATTTGTATTGCGTTGCCCCAAACAACCCTCTCTCATCTTCAAACGTCACGCCATTTTACTGTTTTACTTCATGTACGACTAAGTGATTCCAATTTTCCCTAAGAGCAGGGCGATTCCAATTCTGACATCGGGACGATACCAAAACAAAAATAAATTCTGTGCGTGGGTGTTTATAATAAAATCACACAGCGATGATTCTAATTGTCAGCGTGAACGATTTCAATTTTTGTTGGGTAAAAAAAAATACATCTTTCAATTTTCACAGTAGGACTATTTAAAATTTAATTTAGAGTATTCCATTCCGTTTCTCATTATTTCTCAGGGTCAGTGGAGCAATTATAATTGCACGATAACAGATGAACTTTCGTTGATTTGCTCAGCAGATTGCGAAATAAAGGAAACAACTGAAAGAGGATGATCAGTTTCACATGTTTATCTTTACACCGAGGTTTACGTCTAATCGAGATGGCTTCCACTAAGCTGTAGTAGCTCATACGGTAGCGCAGCTGTCTGTGAACCTGTCGGTCGTCGGATCGATCCTTCTCAGTGGACCCATTTGCAGTCTGGGTTATTTTCCGTTCCAACTAGTGATCCACGACAGGTTCATCAAAGTCCGTGGTATGTGCCGTCCTGTCTGTGGGACGGTGTACATAAAAGTTCCCTTGCTGCTTATTGGAAATAGTAGCCTATGTGGCGGTAGCAGGTTTCCTCTAAATACATATGTCCGAATGACCATATGATTGGTCCAATAGTCGATGATAAGATAAACAAAAAAATCAATGTGCTCTAGAGTTATCGTTAAATAAAACAAACTTCTTCTTTCCACTAAGCTGTATGACAACATTTACATTAGTTCAGTTTTCTCATGATATGGAACAATATTTCTTCTGCTCCAGCATACATAATTAACATGTACCAGCTTCTGACATATTATACTTTTGGCATGTTCCTCATATACTCAACCAAATAAGAAAGTATGCATGTTGAAATATTTTTGTTCCATGTGTGTCAAAGTAATGTTCCATTGGCAGCAAACACGTGCGCAAATTTTGATATTACTGTATGCGCGCGCACACACACACACAAACACACACACCCACCAACCCCCACTCCCACCCCCACATCTCATTCCAAATGGTGTGGTTATCTAATTCCATAATTTCTGCCATGAATGTCATCTGGTTTATGAAATAAAAGACTATTCCCCACCCACTATAATCTGGTAAAACCTAGTAACTCACGTTTTTCATGAAATTGAGAAAAATTAGTTGCTAGGTTTTTCCTGATCAGGATTGTGCATTGGTGAAGTTGCTAGGTTCTTCCAGTGCAAAATCTATTATATCGGATGGTGTTTTTTTCACTTTTACTTGACTAAATGAAAGGGTAAAACCTAGTAACTCCCAAAATGGGTCAAACTCAATTTTGACCAAAAAGTGAGTTACTAGGTTTTACCAGAATAGGGGGGACCTGTGAAGCAGGACATATCTCAAGGGAGCATGACATATCTCAAGGGAGCACGACATATCACAAGGGAGAAGGACATATCTCAAGGGAGCACGACATAGCTCAAACAGTAGTGTATCCACCTCTCCCCTAATCTAGTAAAACCTAGTAACTCACTTTTTCATGAAATTGAGAAAAATTAGTTGCTAGATTTTTCCTGATCAGGATTGTGCATTGGTGATGTTGCTAGGTTCTTCCAGTGCAAAATCTATTATATAGGATGGTGTTTTTTTCAGTGGTTTTTGTGTTTCCTATTAACACTAACCTCTGTCATGGACAGCACAGGAAGCTGATATGTTTGCCCAGGACAGTCTGCTTGAACCCTAATTGGATATAAGCATGAAAATAAATACAACCAACAATGTAGCAATTTAATTCCTTGTTTTAACTATTTAAAATAAACCAGTCTTGGAACACCTGTTGATGATGTGCAGAAACTTAGTCAAATGATCCAACAACTTCTGACACCAAGTAAAATTGTGATGGTAATGCAACTTAATTGCCAAATGTCAGCAATTAACAGGGTTTGGCAAACCAGTAGAATGAATAGAGACATGGCATTACAGCAGGGCAGACTGGCTGGTGACGTAATGACTGGTACTAATTGATGCCACTTCCTTCTCCTGTCTGAGGATCACCTGGGTTAGCCCGGAACTAGCTAACAATTAGGCCTGCATGGAACTGTCAGTGTCAAAAATTAAATTGTTCTAGTGAAAGTTTTACTGGGTAGTGTTGAGCCTTCAAAGCAGGAAATGTAATGTTTAAATAGCTCCAATCATCAGTATGTACATTCTCCCCAGACCCGGTGAGATAATCTTAAGACATTGGGCCCAGTGGGGATGCAAATATTAAAGATTGATAATACTGTCTATTAATGTTACTTACTGCTTTCAGAACTTTATATTTGGAGGTCAGGAATTTGTAGCCACTTTAAGAGTATGAACCTTAGTTTACATAGCATAAACCAGTACCGGGACAGCCGTACAAATATGGACTGAATAGGGGCACCATTTGATGCGTAAAAAAGTAAAGTTTGTTTTATTTAATGATGCCTCTAGAGCACATTAATTTTTATCTTATCATAGGCTATTGGACGTCATACATATCGTCATTCTGACATATATCTTAAGAGGAAACCTGCTGTCTCCACATAGGCTACTCCTTCCAATAAGCAACAAGGGATCTTTTATATGCACCATCCCACAGACATAACAGCACATACAACGTCCTTTGATAAACTAGTTGTGGACCACTGGTTGGAACGGAAAATAGCCCAAACAGCAAATGGGTGCACAGAGAAGGGTCGCTCCGACGACCGACCCATTTGAAGAGTGCCTACAATGTAATAAATGTAAATATTGTCACATAAAAAAGGTCACCACAGATTATTGGGGTTGGGGCAAATACCTCCCTCAATTTAGAGGGCATGAACTTTACTTTAAGTAGAATAAACTTAATTTAAAAAGTGTGTGTATGTAAATCAGCAAGATAAGATTAGACTCATTAATCTATATCAAAATGTTTGTTAAAATGAATTTTTTTTCTACATAATTCTGTTAACTCTCCTTTCTATTTTTTACATAGATTTTTTTCCCATCTAAATTGTCAGTATTTTAGGTCAAGCATCCAAATTTTATAGGTTGGGCTATAAATATTAATTTTTTTTTTTTTTAATTACAAATATTATTCCAAATTAACCAACAGTTTTAAAACACTTTCCGATAAACATCACTTTTTACTTTGGATATACATTCTGACAAAATTTAAGCAATTTGAACTGTAATTTAAAAAATATGTTAAACCTATATAAACCATACCATATTATAAGCTAAACATTTTCAGTGAGGTGTGGCATAGTGTATGAAAACAAAAAGTTAGTTACATTTTCTTTTCAATGTAATTGATCACCAATCAATTTAAATATTATTCTACAATATCAATATTATCCAATCAGCAACTACATGCATTTGCCATCAACAAAAGAAAAGAAATTCTTTCAATTTTGTTTTTAATGGATTTATGATTTTACCCAAAGGACTGGAACAATATTTTTTATAAAACTGCTGGCTCAGAGATGCCTGAAGGTTCCACTGGACCAAATAAAATCCTACTGATAACCATAGTAACATTTCCTAATAAAAGTAATAGAAGCAACATTTCAAATGGCTAGCCCTGTATACACACATACAGTGTGATATCTACCATTGAATAGAGCAGGATGTAGCTCAAATGGTAGAGTGTCCGCCTGTGAACCGGTCGGTTGTCGGATCGATCCTACTCAGTGGACCCATCTGCTGTTTGGGTTATTTTCCCTTCTAACCAGTGGTCCACAACTGGTTCATCAAAGGTCATGGTATGTTCTGTCCTGTCTGTGGGACGGTGCATATAAAAGACCCCTTGCTGCTTATCAGAAAGAGTAGACTATGTGGTGACAGCGGGTTTCCTCCAAAAAACATATGTCAGAATGACCATATGATTGATGTCCAATAGCCGATGATGAAATATAAATCAGTGTGCACTAGAGGCGTCATTAAATAAAACAAACTTTACTTTTACTACCATTGAATATTACTCAAAGAAAATATACTGTCACATATTTTAATGATTTACTGGATGTTTATACTGGCAATCCTCTATCAGCATAGAATGTCAAGTGCAATTTTATTTATAAACCTGGTGTCAACAAGTACCAAGTGTCACTTGTTTAATAATTATTCGGGTTAAAAAAAAAAATTGAAAGGGGCAGCAGGATGTAGCTCAAATGGTAGAGTGTCTGCCTGTGAAGCTGTCAGTTGTTGGGTCGATCCTTCTCAGTGGACCCATTTGCAGTTCGGTCTATTTTTCACTCCCACCAATGGTCCACAATAGGTTTATCAAACGATGTTGTATGTGCTGTCCTGTCTATGGGACAGTTCATATAAAAAAAAACTTGCTGCTTATTGGAAAGAGTAGCCTATGTGATGACATCTAAAGATATGTCAGAATGACCATATGATTGCTGATAATAAGATAAAAATCAATGTGTTCAAAAGGCATTGTTAAATAAAACATTCCACTTTATTTTTGAAATGATAGTATATAACTATGCTATAGTGTTTTTTAAAATAACCTTTCTCACATATATCCACCAATCACAGCTATGGTAACATTTACTTCATCTAAATTTGAACTCTGGCCTGGGAATCATGTCATTTGGTACAATGCAACCTAAAGACATTTGCATTAAAGTCAGACATACCATTTAAGCCATGTACTTTTGAAAAACCCATCTCCCTCTGGTATTTGAAACCTAATCACCAGCACAAAGTGAAGAACATAAAATATGGCTTGCCTTTTTTTTTTTCAATATCAAACATCAGGTTCCTGACAACAGTTATTCAATCAGTATAAAACGGAGTTAATGGCCCTGATTAAAGAGAATATGTTAAAACGTAATTAGGACAAACATAAATGCACTGTAATTTAGAAATAATGTCACATAAATAAAACGTATTGAGAAATTCTAATCAGAGAGACAAAATGAGTCATTTAGAATGATCTTTACATGTATATGATGCATCACAAGCTAGAATAATTTCCTTATATGAAGAGCTGCATGCAAGAACCAGGTAACCCACATATTTGACATTATCGGTTTGGTTGTAACTGGTAAACCACACTGGAATTATTAAAGCAAACACTACCTTCATAATGACACTCATATTAAAGGAATGCAAAATTGCATTAAAAAAAAATTTCAATATGTGTTTAGTTGAGAGCAAGAACCTGGTAACCCTTATTTTTATTTCTATAAGATACCTATATTGTTATATTTTCAATGTTTGTCATAACCCGGTAACCCATCACAAAATCATTATTTTCTCAAAATGGCCATGACGTGGGTTACCGGTTTCTTCCATGCAGGTTTTCATATAGAGTATATTCCACCGCTAATAAGCATACTAACATATAGATATAACTGCTAGATGCAACCTTTCAATCATAATGTTGTTGTTTTTTAAAACAACTCCATATTTGGTAATTTTTAACACAATTAAAATGTGTGCATCACTGAATTACAGTTAAATATATGAATTTTTTTTATTAAAAAATATGTACTGGTAAGAACTTTGTGGATGCTACTGTAATTGGTTTGAAAATTATGCAGTGCATTATGATTATTATGCATGGAATGACCGATGCTCAGCGGTGCTGTGTTTCCACTAGTGACCAGTTTCTATACATTTCGCTTTTGAAATATTAACTTTATTTTAAGACCTAAAATGTTGGTTAACACATTTTTTTTTTTTTTTTTTTTTTTTTTTTACCAAATTGTGATTTTCTGGGGGGAAATTCTTCCCAGCCTGGAGAAAAGGAGGATTGACAAAATACCGGAAACTCCCACAGAATGTGAGAGAGTTGACAGGTCTGCTCATAGGCAAGCATAAATATTTTTAAAATGCCACCATTATTTAAATATCCAGAAAAAAAAAGAGTCTATAAATTTGGTAAAACAACTAATAATGTGCAATGTGTGTACTTATGAAAATTAAATCTGTTCAATGAAAAGTTGGGTGCTTCTTGAACTTTGAAACAAATGAGATGGTATTTTGTAGACTGAATAAAATTTGCTCTGTGAAAAGTTGGGTGCTCCTTGAACCACAATGTGACCCAGAAAAAAAAAAGTCTTTAAATTTGGTAAAACAACAAATAGTGCTTAATCTGTGTACCTAAGAAAATTTAATTTTCTTTGTGAAAAGTTGAGTGCTCCTTGAACTTTGCTACAAATGAGATGGTATATTGTAGACTACTATCTTTATACTGTATAATGATTGTACTCATGAAAATTATAAAAACCAATGATGATCTCTATAGGTTTCAGTGCAAGAAATCAGACTGATAATAATTATTACAGCGTCAGTCCTAACCAACCTAAGAACCTCAACTTTCACAATGTCATAATAATCAGATATTAATTATATAAATGAATGTTTAATATGTCTGAGAAAGGCAATCAAAAACCAAAACTGGATATTGGAAATCTATATATAGATAAGATTTGTTTGATAATCTAGCTTAAATGAGTATTTGATAAATATTTGCAGAAACCTCTAGCCTTTCAAGAAGTTTGGTATGTAGTAATCATTCTGAATAACCCAGACTAAAATCTATTATCTGGGACCTCTAGGCTTTTAACGAACTTGGCATGTTGTAATAATTCCCAGTAACTCAGACTAAAATTCACTATCTTCAGCTTAGTTCCCCCCCCCCCTTTTTTTTTTGCCAGTTTTTATTTCAGGGCATCGCACCTGTGACACTTACGGTTTGGCACAATACTTTTTATACACCCATGAAAATGAGCCCGCCACTTTGAAAATCCATCCTATGTTACTATGACGGCAATAATAGATTTAGTAAATTGAAAAAAAAAAGTATTATCTTGTTCAGAACTATATTTCTGCACAATACAGAAAACCAAAGTGAGCCTCTGTGATTCAGCAGAAGGACATCAGACTCTCAAGCTGAAGACAGTAGTTCAAAACCTGTCGGATGCTGGCTCAAACTTTCTAAATGTCACCATTAATAAAATGTTTGACATCCAGTGGCTGATGATTAATAACTCAATGTTCTCTAGTGGTGTCTTTAAACAAAACAAAAATGCAGAGAATAATAATAATAATGATTTATCAGGTGTTCACAAAAGGTGAGGATATTCTACTCAAAGTACACTTCTTGGCCCACACATATAGTGAATGTTTAAAACAACCATTGGATTCTGCTCGATGGAAAGCTACAATAATATAACATAATTTGCAACCATCATCTGAACTAAAAGTAAAGTAAAGTTTGTTTTATTTAATGATGACTCTAGAGCATATTGATTTTTATCTTATTATCGGCTATTGGATATCAATCATATGGTCATTCTGACATATTTATTTAAAGGAAACCCGCTGCTGCCACATAGGCATTTTTTCTGATAAGCAGCAAGGGATCTTTTATATGCACTGTACCACAGACAGGACAGCACGTAGCACGGCCTTTGATGAATCAGTTGTGGACCACTGGCTGGAATGGAAAAATAGCCCAAACTACAGATGGATCCACTGAGAAGGATCGATCCGATACCAGATAGAAAGCTATAATAATATAACATAATTTTCAAAGCAAATTAAAACCACCATCTGAACTATTGAGTAATTATGAAATTAATAAGCATACCTACTAAGCCACTTCCTATGATCCAGCCCCCAGTCTAACTACAACAGAGAGCACTCCATGCTTGGCTCCATGATGACCTCAGAGGAAATTACCAGCAGCTCCGTGTGTATGGGATCTCCATGGTGGTCAGTATGGAGGGACAGAGTCGTAGAAATCCTTTACTCTGTATCACACAGCTGCTTGCCTGACTGACATAATGACTTCTCCGACTGGTAATGAAGTCTTTTTAAAACGTTCATGTCAGTTGACACCAGAAGCTGTGCTGATTATGCAAGATTACTGTCGGGCAATTAATGTCCCGCCGGCAGGCACAAGACTGATTTCACTCACGGGTAAATGGTCTGAGTGACTTTATCTAATGAAGATTTGGCTACTGAAGTGATACGTGAGAAAGATGAAGCAATTTTTTTTGTTTTGTTAAATGACACCATTACATCACACTGATTTTATTAATCATCCCGTGCTAAATGTCTTGTTTTTGTTTTGTTTAATGATACCACAAAGCACTCTGATTTATTAATCATCAGCTATTGGATGTCAAACATTTGAAAATTATGACACTTAGTGAAATGTGAGCCAGCCGCTGACATGTTTTGAGCTATGATCTTCAGCTTGAGAATCCAATGTTCTACAACTGGAGCACCAAGGCTCACTCTACTGTGTGGATAGTCAAGTAATGGTGTAATATTTGGAAATTATGACACATAATCAAGTATTAGCCAGCCTCCAATAGATTTTGAACCATGATCTTCAGCTTGAGAGTCCAATGTCCTACCACTGGACCACTACTAGATGTCAAACAATTGGTCTAAGGGGCATGCTCCCCTGTGAAACTTTTGAATTGTAGATACTGGAAAAATGATTTTAACGGCTTCTGGACAAATTATTACAGTGGTGACTCTCTCCCCTCTGTGCCCTCCGTATAAGTGAAGCACCTCAGGTGAATGCTCTACCAATGGTAAACAAATGAAGACTAATTACACCCTGTTCAACTAGCAGGTGCAAGACTTGATTGAGTAACAAAATATTAAAAATAAATTGTTTGTATTTTTGTTTGTTCTGTTTAACGACACCACTAGAGCACATTGATTTATTAATCATCAGCTATCAGATGTCAAACATTTGGTTATTTTGACACATAGTCAAGTGTGAACCAGCCTCCAACAGGTCTTGAACCACCGTCATCAGCTTGAGAGTCTGACATGCTACCACTGGACCACCGAGGCTGGCATAAATTTTCTGTAATCTTGAAAAATAAAGAAAGCTATATTTGTTTAACAACACACCAGCAAATTGTTTATTCAGCAGCTATTACATGTTAGATATGATTTTTGTGAATCATGATCATCTGAGTAAACCCACTACTACCACATAGGCTACTCTTTCTGATTAGCAGGTTATTTTATGCAGACTTTCTCACTCACAGGACAGCAAATACCAGTCCTTGTAACACCTGTTATGTACCACGGACTGGAATAAGAAATAGCCCAAATGGGTTCTTGACATTTGATTTCCAATGTTCAGTTTGTCATGGTAATCAGATTATGCATAACAAATATTTTAAAACAGGAAGAACCACCTGATCTACTTTAGATACGATGCGTAATGTTTTAAAATGTACTAGATACTCATGAACTTCACTGTGTGAGCTGGAGGCTACATGACATTTAAACATTAATCAGTCTGCTAGTTATCATTATACAGGCAGAATTCTATGTAACACTGCATTAAAGAACCATTATACGAAACATAAAACATTTTTTTCAAAGATTCACGTAAACATACTGTCATAGTATGCAGAGACCTCTCATATATGAATGAATAAATATTGGTTGTATTTATTTTTATGCTTATTTTCAATTAAGGTTCAAGCACGCTGTTCTGGGCACAAAACTCAGCTTCCTGTGCTGTCTGTCCAGGACAGAGGTTAGAGTCAGCAGGAGAGATGAAACCTGCTGCCACCACAATAATGCGGCTACTCTTATCGATAAGCAGCAAGGGATCTTTTATATGCACTATCCCACAGACAGAACAGCACATACCACAATCATTTATAAACCAGTTGTTCACCACTAGTTGGTGTAAGTTGTATATATCTACCCAATGATCATTATGAAGCTCTTACTCCTGTTTGGAGCCGTTACTGAGATTAAAAATCCTATGCCTCGACTGAGATTTGATCCCAGTACTTACCAGCCACGAGTCTGATAGCTTAACCTCCGGGGCCGGTAGAATAAGTGTTAAAAAATATAAGATCCTTTACAAGTTTTATCCCGTAAATTAGGTTCCTCTTCCAGTTCTAATAGGGAACAGAAACTAACTCATTCAGTATAATGTTTGCATGAGGTGCACTGGTTGCAGGATCAAATCCCCTTCGTAGACTCATTCTCTGATTAGGTTTTCTTTGTTGAATGACACCACCAGAGCACATTGATTTATTAATCATCAGCTCTTGGATGTCAAACATTTGGTTATTTTAACATGTAGCCTCCGACAGGTTTTGAACAATGGTCTTCAGCTTGAGAGTCCAATGTCCTACCACTGGATCACTGAGGCCTCCGTGGTGCAGTGGTTAAGCTATTGGACTCTAGGGTGATAGGTACTGAGATCAAATCTCAGTCAATGCATGGGATTTTTAATCTCAGTATCGGCTCCAACCCAGAGTGAGTGCTCCGCAAGGCTCAGTGGATAGGTGAGTGTCACTTTCACCGAACAGTGGTCCAAAACGGGCTAATCAAAGTAAAGTTTGTTTTATTTAACGACGCCTCTAAAGCACATTGATTTTTAATCTTATCAGCGGCTATTGGACGTCA
>JAULBS010016300.1:0-10920 GCA_032355785.1 Symmetromphalus regularis
ATTAGCCATTCTCATGGAAAACCCATGAGAATGTTGTCACCCCTACACCGCGGTGAGGAACAGTACACGTAGGGGACTTGGGTATAACATACCCTTATTACTTTATACAATGCTTTGCTTTTGCCCCAGAATAATTATGGTGTTTTGGTTGTTGACATGGAAGGTGTTGCTTATTAGGATCATAGTATTGTGCGTGGGCTAAGCTGATTGCGTTGTAACTGTAATTGATATTCATCTCGAGGGTTATATTAAATGCTATTCTTTAAATTATGATGGAAAGAAATTCTGGACATTGAAATACAGACTTTTTTTTGAAGAATACAAGGGAGTATAATCTGGACTAGTGGAGTATAGACTGTTTTAGGCCAAAATATACGTCCGGGTATAAACCAGCCTGGACTATTTTATACTCCGGGATATATTTTGGCCTAGACCAGACTACACACGGACATATTTTGGCTGGGCTTTAATCCAGTCTGCTTCACCGGCTCCAACACAAGACTCAGTGAAGCAAGATTCAGGATCAAGCCGATTGCATCGACCAGTGGTCCACAACTGGTTTATTAAAGGTCATGTGTGTGGGCATATAAAACATCCCTTGCTGCTTATCGGTAAGAGTAGCCTATTTGGCGGCAGCGTTTCCTCTAAAAATATGTCTGAATGCCCATATGATTCACGTCCAATAGCCGATGAGCTGTCGTTAAATAAAAAAAACTTTACTTTTACATTTTTACCCTTGACTTAATTCCGATATGATTTGCAATTAAAAATAATGTCTTTGAACATTTCAAGTCCTTGTGTGATATTATTGCTCAACATTAAAGAAACACTAAATAAAATATATTAACAATTAGAATGTATGATGTCCAATGTGCTTGAATCCTGATGTACGTGACTGAGACAATGGTAACGCATGCACGCCAGAAGCCAGAAACTTGATACATCGATAATGAGGTACGTTACAGGAATGAAAACTATATTCACTTTCATTTCTGATGTTAGTAGGAGAATGAATGTTAATGGTTATGAGAGTTATTTCCTCAGATTTTTTGCAATGATCGAAATTCAATATTTAGCAGCTACGGTCCTCAGTTTCTCACATACATACAATAACTAACAGATGAACAAAAAAACCAGGAACATACACTCATTGACACACATACGTATTTATTGTGAGTTATGTCTTTTAATGCAAGTAATGAGGGGAATGATCTAGCTCAGTCGATATAGAATTCGCCTGAGCTACTTTGGTCTTAGGATCGAACCATATCGGTGGCTATTATTATCTGATTTCATTTTCTACGTCACCACCTTCTGTAAGCAGCAAGTAACGATGGCCCGTATATGCCACGTTTAAGTTTAAGACGTATGGTAATACCACACTGAAACTTAAACAGCATTCCACTTGCATTTTAATGTGAATCATCTTTATAATCCATACACTAACTACCAGTTACGGTGATGTAGTGGTTAAAATGTCGGACTCGTAAAGGTTGGTATTGGGATCAAATCTCATTCGTGGCATAGTATGTTTAAGTTCGATACTGGCTCCAACCCAGAGTGTGTGCTCTTGCTCCACAAGGATTAGTGGGTAGGTGTATGCTACTTCCACCGATCAGTGAGTCAGAATTGGTTTATCAAAGGCTAGCCTGTTTGTGTGAAAGCGCAAATCATAGCCTATGTGGCGGTAGCGGTTCTTCTCTGAAGACCAGGAGTCTAAAAACACCATAAGTCGGTATCCTAATAGCCGCTGAATAAACAATGTGCTGAGGAGTCACTGAGCAACACATCCTTTCCGTTTTTAATCCACTAAATGGTCTGTCTTTGAGAAGTATAGATTATCATCTTAGAAAGGGATAGTTTGTCATTAAATTTATTATTCTACTTTAAAATGCGTTTTTAATCTTAAACTAAAACACAAAACACAGCAGAAACCACGCCAACTGAAACATTAGTATTCATGACATATTTATGTAAATCACCTGCAAATATAATAAGTAAACAACATTCACAAATTAGTCTGGTTAGAAGTCTCACAAAGAACTCTTTCTAACTACCTTAATCATTTAGATAACAAGACCACTCCAAGTCAGCCAAGTCTACGCCACATATCATAATTACAGTCCATTGCTGATTGGACGCTCACTGGCTGCATCTAACTGTCGTCTGCATCTAACTGTCGTCTGCCAACGGATGCCACTTTCCCCTTGACTGTACCTGATATTCTTTGACGGCTTCAAATTGTGAGGATATGGCACGAAACGGCGCGGCTTATTAGCGGCGTAACAGGACACGTACGGAACATATCCACAGACTGGCATAACCATATCGTCGGCAGCAGTCGAACATACAAACACTGTAGTCAATGGATTTTTGACGTCTATTGGAAACCGAGAGGAAGCTAACATTCTGATTACGGTAAGTTTTGAAAACACTCAAAAACTTATCTATGTATTGTATTGTGTTAGTGTCTGACAATAACTTCTCCCATACCTAGATAATGTATCGTTGAATGGATTGTTGACGCCTGTTGGAAACCGAGAGGAAGCTAACATTCTGATTACGGTAAGTTTTAGAAACATACGCAAAAACTTTTATATTTAATTTTTGTTGTGTTAGTGTCTAACAATATTTTCTTCCATAGCTAGATAAAAGTGAAAATTAATGGTCCAGTGATTGGATATGAGACTCTCAAGCTGAAAACAGTGGTTCAAAACTAGTCACTATCGATATTACCAAAGGTTATCATCCAGTAGTCGATGACTAACGAATTAATGTGCTCTAGTGGTGTCGACAAATAACAAAATTACCAAATAAATAAAATTTAAAAAAACTAAAAGATATAAAAAGGTATATACACCTTCGAATAGAATAGTCTTATCCCACATTGGTACACATGAATGATTATTTTCTCTAATGTTGTGAATTTTGAAGTCAATGTACTTCTGATGGCTATTGAAAAATCCGAGAACTGTAATTTTGATTACGATAAGGTTCAAAATAGTTAAAAATTATTTGTAGTGAGGGGTTGTAATCCGAATTTCTCCTTTGTCTAAAAGCGTCCATAACTCGTTTATTAAATGTCGTGATATGGGCTGTCCTGTCTGTGGGATAACGCATATAAAACATCCCTGGTTGTTTTTGGTCTTAGCACAAAAATAAATATCAGTTATTAGCGGTCACACTATGGTTAAATTAAAATAAATATAATAAATCAGTGTATAGAGCTGATTTACAGTAAGATGAACATATATCTATGATAAGAAACAAATGCAATATAACTATGCATGAAAAATAAATTTATTTTAAAAATGTTTTGCTTTTTATAAATAATGAGTTGTGGATGGAATGGAAATTCCAACACACCTTCATTACGAAATACGCTGTTTCTAACAAGCTATAGATGAGGACACACCGCCAAAATATGACGCACCATCAATTTACATTGACAGTGCTCACGATGAGGCGAAGGGTCCTTATTCAGAATACAAGTTATCACCAAAGCGAGAACGACATAAAACAACTTCATCGCTTCTTGACCTTATATAGGAGGGCTGCCAATTTCCCAAGACTGGCTTTATGAAATGAAGCTAGTTTGTTCTGGTACTGTTCCATTCACCCTGCCAGTTATACAAAATAAATTTGTTAATTAAAAAAATTATAATCAGTATATGGAATACCCATATTGACACGAGGCAAATTCAAAGCAGCCTTAACATTATGTCTTCTTTTTCATTACCCCTAATACCAACATGACTGGACACGCAACAAACACACAATCTTTTTTGAAGATAAAAAGACACATTTTCTTATCACCATTCCAATTAAGGGATGTTCCAGCTTCATATTGTGTAAAGACTGTTTCTAATCGAAAGAATTGGCCTATGTAGCGGTAACGGATTTCCCCCGAAGATCATGAGTCGCGAAGCACTAAAGCACCATATGACTGAGACATGAAAACCACTTAATAAATAATTTGCTGGGGTGTCGTTAAAGAACCAATCCTTTCCTTTGACCTACGGATGCACCACGGTTTAACTACGGTTTTCGAAGGTTACGCCACGGATTAGCCACGGATACACTACGGTTTGTAACGGATTAGCCACGGTTCATTACGGGCGCACTATGTTCTACGAGGATAGATAGGCATTGGTTAGGATAAGCAAGAATTCTCAAGGATTACTACGATTTACTACGTTCCACTACGGCATAGTACGACTTACTACAACCGACTACGGTTTAGTACGGATTAGTACAGTTTATTACTGATTACAACTGATTAGGACGTTCTACTACGGATCAGTAAGGATGTACTACGGTTGTTCGATCCGTGATGAATTTTAGAATATGTTCAAAATGTTCATGGACATAAAAGTATACTACGATTGATTAGGGGTGTAATACGGACCACGAAGGATGCCGCATCGTATCTATGGCTAATTAGGGGACCCGATCCTTGACGGTGTGATATGGGCATGACCGTATGATCCGCTAAGTTGTAAACACGACATTAAGCTAAAATTCTCATTACAGTAAGGTTTAGAACACACACACTAACGTTTTTATTACAGCCAGATCAAGGAGTCTCCGAGGCGTCACACTAAATGTGTAAAACATGCATATAACTGTTAGGGGTCAACGATACGGCCAAAGCCATATTGGGATATTTCACGATACAGCAAACCCGTATTGCAATACATATTGCAATACAGTCTGATTAATTACCAAGATGTGATAAAGTCTTATTTTGATACTATTCTACTAATTACTAAATGTATCTCATACGACGGGGTGCTGAACAGTTCCTGGCTTTGGGAGGGAAAAAATGAAGGGACAATCGATTATGGTTTTATTCAACATACTCCCCTCTCAGATTCACACACTGCAGCGATCCTTCAGTTTTTCTAAGCCCTGTAAGAAAACTCGGAAGATTGGACCTCCAATCACGGCTCCGTAACAGCAATGACTTCCGAATCAGAGTGAAACTTCGTTCCTTTGAGGTGTTTCTTCAGTTGTGGCTTTGAATTAGTGGAGACCCGCCTTACTGTCAAGACTTGGCTCACTCCGACTACCACCTCTTCCCACAACTGAAGAAACACCTCAAAGGAACGCACAGAGCTTAGAAAAACTGAAGGACCTGTGTAATACGTGTGTGAATCTGAGAGGGGAGTATGTTGAATAAAACTATAATCAAATGGCCCTCCTGCATTTTCTTCTTCCCAAAGCCAGGAACTTTTCAGAATCCCTTCGTACAAGCAGACATGTACCAGTTTCCGATGAAAAAAGAAAATATAGAGACAAAGTAGATTTATATGTTTTAATTAATTTTAATTTTTATTTTTATAACTTACTGTCATAGACATAGGTTTTCTAAGAATCAGATGGATTCTCACTAGGTAGATGTATCGCGATACACGAAACCATATCGCGGTATGTATTGCGTTCGACATAATCACCGGTATATCTTTGCATCCCTAATAACTATATCCACACCACACTGGTCGTCATGGCTACAAGACATGGGATGATCTATTATAATATATGATCCTATTTTCAAACATTTCAATCCTCAAACTGTGTTGTTTTGACGGGTGTTTTTGCTCTGTGTTTTTAAATTGATTTAGAAATTCAAAATAACTTAAGTTGCACTTTTCATAAAAACGAATAAAAGGTTATGAGAAATTTTCAAGGTCCAATCATATCATTTTTTAAAAATTGTTGTTATATTCGTAAATTATCGGATATCCATTCTAGGGCGTGGCCAGAGAGGGAAAATCGCCGAGACAAATCTAGACGCTGGGAGTTTGAACAATTTGGATAATAAATATCAGTATCATGGGAAAAAAAATCAAAAAAATCTGCGGAAATTCCAGACGAGGGAAGCTACGCTATAACCACTGTTATCGCTTAGGTCTGTTTGGCTTCGTTAGTGAAGCTAAAGCTTATCTCTCTCACCTATTGTTTAATCCATATTAACGTAAGCTTGAATACAGATGCGCTAACTATATGTATTAGGTAATTACTTAAGAACAAAACTTTTAAGTCTTTAGAACGCTGACTATGCTATGTTTGTTTTAATTACAATCATTGAAATGAACATAATGCCATAATCAAATAACGCGAAACCAGGCAAGTTTCTAGAACTGCTTTATTTAATATATTTTTTACAGACAACAAAACTTAATAATAGGACATTTTATAGAAAACAAATATGTTCTAGTATTTATTTTGTATATGTATCGACACACAGGTGCGAAAAAAAAATAGCAAACCAAGAAAACACATTAGCAACTGTTCGAAATTATCTTTTAACTCTTGGTCAAACTAAAACCCGGTATGAATAAATTTTAGTGTTATCTTGTTCAAAGAAGGGTCCATGGAAATGTCTGCATCCATGAGTCACTGTCAGAAGATTAGTGATATAGGTGTTACCGAAAGTTGACCATCTGCTGACGGGTGACATCCGCCAATAGAGCGATGCGGGATGTAACTCAAACATTAGCGTATCCGCCTGTTAACCAGTCGGTCGTCTGATCAATACATATTAAAAAATTGCACGTCCTTGAAAATAATACCTTTTCTGCCATTAACGTCTGATTGACCAATTCCTGGAAGCGGGATGTAGCTCAAACGGTAGTGTCCACCTGTGAAGCGGTCAGCCGTCGGATAGACCCTTCTCAGTGAACCCATTTAATGTTTTCGCTATTTTCCGTTCCAACCAGTGGCCCATAACTAGTTCATCAAAGGCCGTGGTATGTGTTGTCTATGGAATGGTGGATATAAAAGACCCCTTCCTGCTTATCGGAAAGAGTAGCCTCTGTGGCGGCAGAAGGCGTGCTCTAAATAAATATGTCTGACGTTCAATAGCCGATAATAAGATAAAAATCAATTGCTCTAGAGGCGTCGTTAAATAAAACAAACTTTACTTTTTTCCCCCACCATAAGCGCAGTGCTTAGTCCAACCTCGTAGACCATCCAGATAATCGGATGTAATTTATGTGTGTAGCGCAAACCATAAATATAGCCAGTCACGGTTTTCTGTAAATGAGAACTAAAACTAAAACGAAAAGGAAAGAATCAATTGTTTAACGACACCCTAGCACATTGTTTTTCGGTGGTTATTAGCTGTCAAACACACAATGTTTTGCTGCATGGGATTTTTTTATATGCCATTTCACACAGACAGGATAAATGGCCTTTGATAAACCAGTTGTGGACCACTGGTCGGTACAAGTGGCGTACACCTACCCACTGAGCCTTGCGGAAGACTTACTCTGGGTTAGCTGGTGTTAAACAAATAATCAATCAACCTATCATTCTGGTTTATATTAAAAAATCCCATGCCTCGACTGACATTTGATCCCAGTTCCTACCAGCGTGTCCGACAGCTTAACCACTGCGGAAGTAAAACGAAGGTTGGAGAACACAGCTACTGTGCCAATCAGCGTTTTTGAACAATACCCATGAATGTAGTACTTTAATAATGTCATAGTTTTGGTAAAAAAAATTATTGTTAGATGTATTCAATGATGTGTAAACACGTTTTTAAGTAATCCACGATCATCAAATGTCAATGTTACCGATCCTGTAAATCACACCGTCACTGTAAAATGAAATCATCTCGTGCATTAAACTTTTTACAGGTTATTTTTTTCTTTCATTTCTAAACTGTCTAAATGTCAGGGTTTGTAATGTCTTTATACATTCGACTTTGCATTACTTGTAGTTAGAAAAAAAGGTATATAAAAATATCATTAAAACAGGTCAGATCGTTTTAACATTTTTTATTGTCATCACTTGCAAGGAGCGAGCTTTTCAAGTAGACATCTAGGTTTTCTTTTTACAACAGACTTCCAGTTACGTTATTGAACTAAAGAGGATATTGAGCGCTTACTTCATTCAGTACTTTAGAATCCAGCACTCGTAAGTTAAATTCGTCTGTTCCATTTTAAAGATCTCGATGTTTGGTGGTTACTGAGTTTGAATCTTAGTCGAAATATTTATTATTTGTTAAATTTTTTAGATGTCTCAAACCCAAAGTATGGTGAAAAGCAATTTGGATGGAATTTCACCAATTGTCAATGATGTAAATATATTGCACTGAGAGGAAGTAATAAGGTGAAACATGGTAATGAAAATAATACCCTTTTATTCACCACTCATATATGTTTAGCATACAGAAATGTTATTGGTGAGTTGAATGTCAATATCGAATATGTCACCCATTAACAGGTAATTTTCTGACATCGTCTGAAGACACTGTGATTGAGTGTTTTGATGGTGTCTCTGATAGTATCTATATTGACATTATGTGAATTTTCTTGCAAAGCCAAACGATGTTTGTCAGGACTGTGAGTTACATTTACTTGATAGTAGAAATGATGGCCCATCACATCATACAGATGTATGATGATGTATTGATATTTAGACACTACGTATGACGGTTCTGATAATATATCTGATATATTGACGATATGTTGACGTTCTGACATTTATCGTGCACAGACGAATAGTCTTCACCAAAGCTGTGACCTGCAGTTACATGTACGTGTTGGTAGATATGACCATCCAACATCTCACACAGATGTTTGGAGACACCATCCATGATAGTTCTGGTGGTATCTTTGATAGTATCCCTGTTGATATTCTGTCACTCCTCTTGCAAAGCCAAACAGTGTTCAATAATATTACAAGTATGTTTAAGCAGATATGATTACCCAATATATCACACAGATGATCTGGTTGGTTGATATTTGAAGCCACTATGGATGAGAGTTCTGATCGGACCTTTGGTTGTATCCCTGTTAATGTTCATTCTGGCACTTATCTTACAACAGTTAAACAATGTTGCTCGAGATTAGAAAATAAAATTACAGTTTCGTGGCTATGACTATCCAACACATCACACATATCTTCTATAGGGTTTGTACCTATAGGGTTTGTACCTAGACGTTTCGCTTGTCAGAAATGAATTGGGGGGTACTACTGTTTCTCCAACTGTCATGGATACACGAACTATGTGAACATGAACTATGTGAACATGAACTATGTGAACACGAACAATGTGAACACGAACTATTTGAACATGAGCTATGTGAACATGAACTATGTGAACATGAACTATGTGAACAAGAACTATGTGAACATGAGCTATGTGAACATCAACTATGTGAACATGAACTATGTGAACATGAACTATGTCCTACTGCAATTCAAAATGGTGACAGTTTCTTGCATCAGCATTTCATCCCGATAACGGATAGATGTTATTCTACCATCAAGTCATATACAATTTTTTTTTTATCTCAACACCTCAGCTTTATGTATATTTGTTCTTGTTTGCTAGTTTGTACACACTACGCATTATTGATATTTATTTGTTTGTGTGTAATTTTTATATAATTATGTAAATATTTGTATATTTCATTAATTGTATATGATCATGTTTGTAAAAATATAAATGTTATAAAAGATAATAATAATAACTATTTCATTGTTAAAATATACTACTATTTATATACTCAACCAAAAAAAAAAGTAATCATGTTGAAATAGTTTTGTTTCATGGGGTGGTCACAGTAATGATCGATTGGCAGCAAACACATGCACAACTTGTGATATTACTTCACACACACCTCCTTCAAAATGGTGTGCTTATTTATTTCCATAATTACTGCTATAAATGTCGTCTGGTTTATCGATTACATGCATAATTTCTTTTTAGTTAAGTATATATAGTCTTTAACGTCTATAATTGCATTATATATTTTGGGAGCAATGGGATATTATAAGTCTAAATAAATATTTTGGCAATCCAATAATCTTTTCAATTGTTTACTGATGAATTTAGAGTTCACAAGTTGTCCAGTGTCATCCATCACCATTTCCTAGCATCCACTCCTCAGCTGCAGCGGTATGTTGAGTATTTCTTTATTCGTATTAGAAACTCTTGGAAAAAACTCTTATTCAGTACCTCCCACTATCATCAATTGATAAGTATCCATTCGTGTGTATTCCCTTGATTTCGAATTCTTGTCAAAACTGTCATTTACTATGCCATTTACTACCGTTCATCGCCATTCACTGCTCAGTGGCTTATCGAGTATTTCGGTTGCATTAGAAAATCTTGGTGAAAGTTTTTGTCTTTTTCTCACGAGAATGGATTAGTAGTTGGCAACAGGAGCCGGCAAGATGAGGCTAGATGGCCGAGTTAAAGTACTACACCACAACATTGTTTGACGATTCTTGTGGTAAACACTTGATTGAAAAGGAAGAAGTATTTATGACAGTTGATGTTACAGGAACGAGAGAAGTATCATTGGTGTCCTAACTATCTTGGCTGTAAACGCAGAGCTTATCTTGAATTCTCGTGAACTAAGCTCTTACATTTCTTAAACGAGATTCTATTTCATATTGAAGCTCAATTTCTCTCCTTTCGTGATCCTCAGATTTTGTAAGACTCTTTGTCTTATGTAAGACTGGGTCATGGCAAATGTGTATATTTATTGCTTATAGCATGTGTGCTTATTTTTATTTGTTTGTTTCGTTAATATATTGTGTATACGTTTTGATATTATTGATTTGTTTGTATATATTATATGTTTAAAAAAAATGTATGTATTCTCGGATAAATATTTGATTTAACCATAGTGTCACATAACCTTAAATTAACATTTCTGATATCGGAACAATCCCAGGCCCACGTTTTGGCCATTTTTAATATAGTTAAAAATGTCTTAGGTAATAAGCCGAAAACATGCCATAATCGGTATTAAGGAGCTAATATTTTTAAAATGTATTTGTGGGTCATCGTGTGTGTGTGTGTGTGTGTTTCGCACAACACATTTTACACACACACACACACACACACACACACACACACACACACACACACACACACACACACACACACACACACAC
>JAULBS010016311.1:0-25254 GCA_032355785.1 Symmetromphalus regularis
AAAATGTAACTTTGGCTGAAAATCTCCATTTTGCAAATTTGTGACATATCGCAATTGTGCTCCAAACCCTCGATATGCTCTTTTCCACGGACAAGAGAGCACATACCATGGCCTTTCATACATTCGTCGTTAGACACCAGTTAGTACAAGGAAAATAACTACGAGAATATGTCCCCTGGGGTGGTTCAATCCTAAAGTAAAGTTAGTTTTATTTAACGACGCCTGTAGAGCAGTTTGATTTTTATCTTATCATCGGCTATTGGACGTCAATCATATGGTCATATTGACATATTTATTTTAGAGGAAACCTGCTGCTGCCACATATGCTACTCTTTCCGATAAGCAGCAAGGGGTCTTTTATATGCACTAATGTTGGTATGTTGTAAAGTTGTTTTATTTAACGACGCCCCTAGAGCACATTGATTTTTATCTTATCATCGGCTATTGGACGTCAATCATAATATGATCATTCCGACATATTAATTTTAGAGGAAACCCGCTTCCGCCACATATGCTACTCTTTCCAATAAGCAGCAAGAGGTATTTTATATACACCGTCCCAAAGAAAGGACAGAACATACACCTTTGAAGAACCAGTTGTGGAACGGAAAATTGCCCCAGTGGCAAATGGGTCCACTGATAAGGATCGATCCGACGACCGACCAGTCCACATGCGTACACGCTATCTTTTGAACTACATCCCGCAACTGGTTCCATCATATGAACAAAGCATTTGGGTGAACCCTCCACCCACTTATCTACATAAGTTAAGTTTGTTCTATTTGACGACGCCTCTAGAGCACATTGATTTTTATCTAATCATCGGCTATTGGTCGTCATACATATGGTCCTTCTGACATATGTCGTTAGAGGAAACCCGCTGCCGCCAATTAGGCTACTCCTTCCGATAAGCAGCAAGGGATCTTTTATATGCACCGTCCCACAGACAGGACAGCACATACCACGGCCTTTGGTAAACCAGTTGTGAACCACTGGCTGGAACGAAAAATAGCCCAAACTGTAAATGGGTCCACTGAGAAGGATCGATCCGACCGGTTCGCAGGCAGACGCGCTACCGTTTGAGCTGGATCCCGCTCCCACTTAGCTACATCGTCTTATCCACAAAATATTCAAGAAGAAATATTTCAGTTATTTTATTAGCATCTATGTTGAGTTAACCCAACATTACATCAGTAATAAAACAAATAACATGTATGGGTAAGAAATACTCGCACCAAGTAAGAACGAATAACATCAGATGTTATTAATATTTACACATACATAAAGCTAGGAACAAGTTCGTACCACTTTACTGTTTACCCTGCCACATGGTAAAAATTCATAGAATTCAAATTAGTATCATTAACGTTCGTATTAGGTTTAACTTATGTTCGGGTGCATATTCAATCAAGGTTCAAGTACGTTCTGCTGGGCATATAGCCACATTGATGTGCTGTCCAGGCACGGATGCAGGATTTCTGAAAATGAGGGGGTCCAAATGTGATGGGTGAATAGGACTGGAGGAAAAGGGTTAGAAAAACAAATAAATAATAATAATAATTTTCACGTCTTTCCTCTGAAAATATACGTATTAAAATTATTGAAAAGGGGTGGTCCGGACCTACTGAACCACCCTCTGGATCCGCTACAACTGTCTGTACAGGACGGAGGTTAGTCAAGGTTCAAGTATGTTCTGCAAGTATTGGGCATATAGCCATATTGCTTTGCTGTCTGTCTAGGACAGAGATTAATGCTATCATTAGGGAGGTAACCCCCAATAGGCGATTTTTAATTAATTATTTTTAGTTTTTATTGTATTTTAGTGCAGAAGGTGATGGGGGTGGGGGTGTATATTAAATACAGAGGCAATCCGATGCGGCCATAAAATCTGGCTATTCTTATCAACAAGCAGCAAGAGATCTTGTGGCGGCAGTGGATTACAGCCAAGTTGTGTGCCCAGGACAGCGTGTTTGAACATTGATTGAACATAACCACAAACGATAGATTTGACCTAATCCATTGTAAGAGTGATTTAACGATTAGCCACATCCAATTGATTCAATAATATCATGAATGCACACCATAAACAGAACATAACAGAAACAGTCACAAGGATTAAATAGCAAGAAGCATTTCATTTAGTTCGTGAGCAAAGAACCTCAATATTATTTTACTCCCTCCCACTTGCTCCCTCCATAGCACCTTTATGGATGGAAATAAGGCCAATAAAAATACCTGTTTAGCCTCACCGTCCGACCTGAGAAATGCCCCCGATCTTTAAATATTTTTTATTTTTAAAAATCCCTTCAAATAAAGTATTAAAACTCTCAAAACAACGTCTTCCCGTCTATTATAGTGATTGCGCAATCACAGACGAACTTCATCCTGACGACAGTGCCTCTATCGGACGAAAAATGTACCACTTGCACTCGTCACGTTAAATACATGTAGTTGAGTTTTTATTTGAACAAAGATTTTATAGCAATTTTATTGTTTTCTTGTTCAAGTTCTAGCTAGAAAGTATCTATGGTCTTCTTTATCTTCCTATCATGCATTCTAGTAGTAGTAGTAGTAGTAGTAGTTGTAGTTGTTGTTGTTGTAGTGGTACTATTACAGGGTTCGTACATACCTTGAAAACACTTGAATTTGTAAAGACTTTTTCAAGGCCTTGAACGTCCTTGAATTTGATTAAATTTAAGGAAAGTGCTTAAAAGTCCTTGAATTTTGTCAAAACAGTTGTATAAAAATTACCAAAAATAAAATTTACAAAGACACCTTGTGTCATAGTTAAAACAAGCACTCTTACGAGATCAAGACGTGTCGCGAGACTTATTGGTTCTGCCGCCATTTATAATTGTCTTGACAAGTAACGTCCTTGAATTTTCTAATATTAGTGCTTGAAAGTGCTAGAAAAGTCCTGAAATTTTGACTCCAGACAGGTGTATGAACCATGCTATTATTTTTAACACCTTTTGTTTCAATACTATTCTTAGAAAACAACAGAATTCACTAACGCAGACGTCTGGCACATTGAATAGATTTTCACAAAAATAAAGTGGCTTAACATCTTAACTCAGCTGCAGTATAACTGCTTTAAGCGTATTTAGACAGGCTAGACACGAACCTTAAGTAATTTTAAAAGTTTATGGTCCAATGAATAGAAAACGTCATCGGAATAGGAAAAAGCAACAACTTTTATAACCCAAACAATATTATCCACATTATGCTTAATATAAAATAAAAATAAAAGAATACTAAACTGGTGCACATTCACAACGCTTTAACTGCTATGACATGCGCAGTAAAGCTGTCTGTGATCTTTCAGAGTCTGTGAATATAACGCCACTCGTGATTGGCTGTTTAATGTGAGACTTAGGCACTATGCGCAGGAGACACATCAGCGTGAGCCGGAAGTCTCGACTCATTGCGCAGTACAAGACAAAATTAACCCCAGTGTTGATAAGGGCAACCGTATCCATAAGATCACCTAAAGGAATGTACACGTAATTGAAAAACCCCGCTGACGTCACACTAAGAATAATCAAAATTCCTTGCGGAAACTCCGTTACTAAAAATAGAACGATCACAATGAGTAACATCCGGGTTGTTCTTGAATTATCCAACGGTCTAGCTTGGTGCGACGAGGAACAAGACAGACGTCGTCGTCGTAGGTTTAACTTTAACGTCCACACCAACAGACCTCCGTAGATAACCATTAAAATACAGGGTAAAAGTTTAGCGAGAATACTGTAGATCCACAAGTTAATCAGAACGACCGTTTCAATGTTTGGAGTCCCGATCTTCATGTCCTCAAAACTGTAATACGTCTGGTTGTTACTGTCCACCAAACTAACGAGCTTGTTAGTTAAATAGTTCGGTATCATGCCCACAACAGACAACACAGAGATCGACACCACAGCTATCCGCGCACGAACTAAACGTCGTATGCGAGTTATCGCCCCTGTTGCTGGGGAGTAGATGTGTTTGTAGCGAACTATCGCCAAGGTCACTCCAAGCCATATTGAAACGGTGTGTGTCGTTGATGAAAAATTGATGTGGAAAAGCATGAAGGTCATCCAGCCGAAGCTGTTTTTTTCCGGACTTATTTCCCATGGCCCATAAATACAGTAGAAATGGGTCGCAAAGGGGACGTAGGACACCATCGTCAGCATATCGGAAACGGCTAGCCACGTAAGAATACAGTTGATCGGTGTGCGCATGTGCTTTTGTGTTAGAACGGTTACGTTGATCAGATTCATGGGTATACCGAAAATACACACCATCAGACTAAGGTATCCATGCACGCCCGCATACCAGGCGTGAAACTCCAACAAGACTTGGTTCTTATAGGGCTCGTACAAACTCGTGTTGGATTCCATTACGAAAACCAGTGACTTATTCTCAACTAAACATCTTTTTTTGTTTACGAAAAGCTATCTGCTGTTTCTCATTTTTTGAGAGAAATCCATATATTTAAATGAGTTGTCCCCCGTTAAGTTGATCTCTAACGAAGAAAACACAATACATTACATTCATTTGAAATATATCTTCTGTAACTGGTAAAAATATCGCAATTTTAGATTAGAGTTACCTCCCGCTAAGTTGATCTCCAACGAAGAAAACACAACATATTATGTTCATTTCAAAAACAACTTCCGTAATTAGTAAAAAATCCGCAATTTTGAATTAGAGTTATCTCCCGCTAAGTTGATCACCAACGAAGAAAACACAACATATCACGTTCATTTCAGAAACAACTTCCGTAATTGGTGAGAATTCCGCAATTTTAAATTACAGTTATCTCCCACTTTGTTGATCTTCAACGAAGAAAACAAGATAAATAACATTCAGTTCAAATATTTCTTCCGTTCTCATTAACCGAATTGAGACACACTTGACGAATCGATTGCCGTCCTTGGGTGTCGCTCAGTTGCTTCTTGGCGTACGAAACTGTGTCCATTTAACCGTTTAGCTATTCAGTGTATGGCACAGCTGTCACCCAATGATAGGTCTGTAATTGTTTGTTTATTAGTGGAATGTTACTAGGTAACTGTTAACGATGACGCCATTGCGATGAGGTACTGAGAGGTGGGTGACGTGTAACACAAATGTAACCATGGCTTCGGACATCATAGCACAGCATCTGAAAAACAAAAACATCAGTTATGATTAACTGTCATTTGCGTGGTTAGTAATCATTATTGATAGATAATATATAGGGGTTGAACGAAACACAACAAGTCCAGTCATGTCACGAAAATATAGTTGCTGTTGTTCCATTCCATCAGATCCTTAAATAATAACGACGTAACTGTCACTGTTTTCAAAATATTTTTGTTTAACGACGTCATAGCAGTTATGTAGTAATCAAACCTCTCAACCTCTAGGCACTGGAAAACGACACTGAAGTCCAAAAACCTGGAGATTTCAGTAGAAACCTGGAGATTTCAGTAGAAACCTGGAGAATGACCTTTTCATACATAATCAAGTGCTAAGCAAAATAAAGTGGTCATTCTTTTGTGTAGAAAGAAATAAAAGTACAGCACGAGTTTAATAACACAACATTTAATGTTCTTTGTTACAGCTTTAAAGCAATTTGACACATGTAGTTGACGAAAATGTATGCTTTGTGCTCAGCGTTATATGCTGCTGTGGCTTTCTCTGAACGCTGCTATAGCTTGTATGCGGAGAACTCGACTAAGCAAGAACAGAAATTGTTTTCTTATTGTGATAACACAAAATCAGGCTACGTAATTTAAATAAGTTCCAGGGTCTATATTTATCAAGGAACTTAATCGCATACTGTCACGGACTCTTGACCTAATTAATTTCGATATTAAATATTTTGATTAGTCCATAGAAATACTTCATTCAACTACTTACATAACCACCGCTTCTTGCTTATTATCAATATTTTAAAAATAATAATAATAAATTATGCTCACGGACAAATAAATAGAAAAAAATAACGTTTTCCCCCGCTGAATGAGGTATTACGTAAACGGTATTCCACCATTAGCCGTTCTTTTGAAACGTCTGAATATGTTTGTAGCTGCAAGACATTTCTTGAAAATTTGAAATTTGAAGAATTTTAATTTTTAAATGTGAAAAAAAATCGATCGGGATGGAATTCCTTATACCATGGTTCAGTTAACACGTCTTGCGCGATATGAAAGCGAAATCCAATATCACATATCTATGCATGTTTCATTCGTAATCAATATTTAGACCACAAAGCCCCTTGCATTCCGTGGGAATATGCCAGAATTAGACACGTCAATTTATTTTTTAAAATCAGTTTCTTTGTTCCACCAAAATACAAACACTATTTATCAGTCTTAAGACCATTGTTAAATATGGATTAGATTTTTTATTGAAACAAGTTAAAATCAAAGAATCTAATTTTTGTATTTGACTTAAATCTAATTCTGACTTAAATTTCTTGAAAAATGCGACCCCTGGAAAATCTAGTCTGTACATATTAGTTGAAAAGAATACCTCATCAAAATTTGAAACTTAAACTTCACAGATACGCTACTCTTGAGTGTTAAGGAAAGTAACGTAAAGTTTGTTTTATTTAAAAAAGTAAAGATTGTTTTATTTAACGACGCCTCTAGAGCACATTGATTTTTAGCTTATCAGCGGCTATTGAACGTCAATCACATGGTCATTCTGACATATGTATTTAGAGGAAACCCGATGCCGCGACACTGGCTACTCCGATAAGCAGCAAGGGGTCTTTTATATGAACCGTCCCATAGACAGGACAGCACATACCACGGCCTTTGATAAACCAGTTGTGGGCCACTGGTTGGAATGGAAAATAGCCCAAACTGCATATGGCTCCACTGAGAAGGATCGATCTTACCATTGTCAAAAGTCACTGTTAAAAACTGTTGATATTATTAAATATTGAAATACAGAAACAAAAAAATACAACCATCCTACGTGTACAAATTAAAACTCTCTTTAAAGTTTCAAATAATACAACTGTTTAGAAAATATCCATTTCCAGCGTTTCTAAGGATAAATGCTTTGCTTTATTTCCTTCAAAAAATTGCAGTCTGCATCATTAGCAAATCTAGATTAAACCTATTATTATATATATATTCTCCTTTTCAGAGTTGATTCCGACAGTGCACTACACACAGATTTACAAACATACAAAGAATTAGAAGGAAAAGATTTTATTCAATTAGTTTTTACATTTAAAGTAAGTATGTTGGAAAACTGTCTGAGCATACCTTTCGTGTCTTAAGTAAAACATACGTCAAATTTAGTACTCTTCAGCTGGAAAAAAATTTCAACTCACAGAGATAACTGGGCCACTTTCTAAGTTAATCAGATATATAGTATTTTGTCCTTCCGGAACCACATTTGAATATGAATATAAGAAGATTTAACCTCTATCATAAATTTCATGACAGAAAAATTTCGCATTGAGGAGAGTTTTAAATTATTATAAATGGTATTCATTCATAAGTATACTAATTGAACTCTCGTATTGACTTTATGTAAAAAAATTAACCAAAAATGGAATTTCATTTCCTATGAAGGACAATTTAAAAGCAGACCTACATGTAGCTGCTTTGAATTTCCCTGATTTTGAAATTGTAATTAACAAATATATTTTGTCTTACTGGCAAAGTGATTAGAATAATACAAGAGCAAAAAACTATAAAGCCGGTCTTCAGATATTGGCAGTCCTACTACAGATAGTTTAGGAAAGATAAAAAAAATTGGTCATTCCCATGTTGGTCATACATATTTAATTCATATTTTTAATTTGAAAAAGGACCATCTTATATATTGGATTCTCACCTTCATCTTGTTAGATATAGTATTTTTGTTCATGAAGATATGATGGAATCATTTTGACCCACAACTCATAGTGTTCTTAAAAGAAACTTAATTTTTATAATAAATATATTTTTCATCAGTAATAGTCGTAATTATCAGTTTGTGAAGTATCATTATATAATATATACTATACCACTGGTGCGTGTGTTTGTGCATGTGTGTGTGTGAGCGAGTGACATAGACAAAATTACATACCACAATACATTTCTTAAAATTGCCTTTATTACTATAATAGCATTAAACTGGTATATACTAAAAAGATATATCCAGTTATCAGATATATGTAAAATAATATTTTAGTTTGTTGCATAAATGAGTTGTATATATTTGTGTGAGCCATTTCTTTTGATTTACTTTTTGAATGGATTGTATTGCTTATAATCAGTTTCCGGGCTATATCTGGCTCCGGTCTATTTTTGTACAGCTTGTTTACAACGAATCTGCACACACGTGAACCATGACATTGGAATAACTATGTTACAAAAATACAAATCTTCACTTTCAGATAACAACATTAGAAAAAAATTAACTTTTTAAAAGGTTGAATGATACACAACACTCATTTGGCATTGTAGATTCACTAAATAATGTGCAACATCAGTACATACGAAAATAAGTATCTGTTTTCACTGTCGGAGCTCACAAACATGACATTATGGTTTACGCTATGACAACTAGACTGTAATTCCGTCTAAAAATGTACCTGTTCTGGATACCAATTCCTAAAATGTCAACATCCCACCAGATTTCTTTAAAAAAATATATATAAACAGATAACATTTGAAAGATTTGTTGGTTTATTTTAATAGTAACATAAACAAAGTAAAATATTATTCTGTTATATTGATCTTGCGATTACAATTGCATGTGTGCAGAAGCTTTTCCACCTTAATAGACCAGAAACTGATTACACGAGGATATATGTATTTTTTGTAGGAAAGTTTTCCTTTTGATCCGCCTTTTGTTCGAGTTGTGTATCCTGTGATATCAGGCGGATATGTTCTGGGAGGAGGTGCCATCTGTATGGAACTGCTCACTAAACAAGTAATAAATTTATTATCGTTTATCTTCAATTCACTCTTGTGCAGAAGCACTCTTAATAATAATATAAACATTTGCCTATGTTAACAAATGATTACTGCTAAAAATAAAGTTGGGAGTGGGATGTAGCTCAGACAGTAGCGTATTTGCCTGTGAAGTGGTTGGTCATCGATTCGATCCTTCTCAGTGGACCCAATTGCAGTTTGGGCTATTTTCCATTCCAACCAGTGGTCCATAACTGGTTTATCAAAGTCCATGGGACTGTGCATATAAAAGACCCCTTGCTGCTTATCGAAAAGAGTAGCCTATGTGACGACAGTAGGTTTCCTCTAAATAAATATGATTGACGTCCAATAGCCGATGATAAAATAAAAATTAATGTGCTTTAGAGGTGTCTTTAAATATAACAAACTTTACTAGAAATAAAGTGTTCATTTATGAACTATTATTTTAGTTTGTGTAGAAAGTGGGCTCCCATCCCATCCCCACAAAAAGGTATATAAATAAAACAAAATTTCAGTTAAACACATGATCTCAACCAAGGACTTTTGCTCTCAAATACAGGGACATACACTACTGTAGGCTTTGGTTCAATTTGAACTGAATTTGAATTGACCTAGACACTCCCATGCCTTCTATAAATCAACTGTAGAATTATCCACAGTCTATATGCATGGTTGATAAGTCCTTAAAATATCTATTGTTTAATTCAGTAATGTATGCAGTTGTGTCTGATATAAAGGGCACAGAACTACAAAGTGCATTGACAGAAAGTTTGCTTAATTTACTGTGGTGTTTTTATTACAGGGATGGAGCAGTGCCTACAGTTTGGAGTCTGTCATTTTACAAATATCAGCAACACTGGTGAAAGGAAAGGCCAGAATCACATTTGGTGCTTCAAAGGTCAGTGTCGAGTAGTCAGATATTAAACTGTGCTTTTTTTCAGTCTTATGTTAAACAGCTTTCTTTACATTACAAGACATTACATTGCTTTCATTGGCTTGCAGCCAGGTGAAATGCAGAAATGAATGTTATAAGTGATTAAATAAGAAAGTGTCCGTATAAACCAGACCAAATATAATATATATGAAATTGCAAGATATGGGAAATGTTAAATGGTATCAAATCATAACAGTAAACATTCGTTTGTGTTTTTATGCCGATATATACTATTTATTGTGGACACAACCATAAACCATATTTATCAAACATCGATCCAGAAAGTGGAATGTTTAGCATGTGTGTATACCCCTCCTTTGACCACCAATTTTTATTAATTCCATTTATATTTTATTTTGGCTTAAGTTAAACTACCGGTATCCCAAGCCTGAAAATACGTGGGTGGTCAAGGACATTGACCAGCACAAATTTGTCATTTAGGAAGATTTGACGGTCACAAAGTTAATTTTGTCCGACACTCATGTTTTAACTTTTGATAAAAATAACATTTCTGTATAAAGTCAGCTTGATGCAGTTTGTCTCCATTGAATAAATTGTAAAAAAATTAAATAAAAAGCATAGACCATAAAATCTAAATTGTGTATTTTATTTAAACTGTGCATATTAAATTGTGTGTCAGGAACATCTTCTTTAATGTCCGGCACAAATTGACTGATGTTGGACATTTTGACCAGCTGAACTCAAATAATTATTTCCAGGCTGGTATCCCTTTTTAAAATGCCTAGCTTACAACCTCATCCCCCTCCATCTGAAGTGTGAAATCGTATCTCTACCAGACTTGCAATACGTATTTGCCACCCATATTTCAAAAAAATTTTGTACCATAATTATATTATCTTTCTTTCAGAGCCAGTACAGTTTAGCGAGAGCTCAACAGTCTTTCAAATCTCTTGTCCAGATACATGAGAAAAATGGTACTTTGTATTTTTTAATTTTGTCAAATTCTGTTTGAAAGTTAGTATTTAGATGAATTTGATTCAGAGGCATAACTTTGCTTTTTAAAGATAACTTCAGTTCAATGAGCTAAAGCACTTGGTAGGGAGAAAACATACTCATTTGACAGTGCTGCTTATAGGTAGGGAATCACGCAAGTACATTACATTATGATTGTTGTGGCAGGCCTTGAAATACACCCAAGTCAACATGAAGGAGAATGATTTTTCAGTCACCTTATTTCAGAATATCTATTGGTAATGGAAGAACTTGTAAAATAACTCTATAGTGAAATTCACGGTATCATTTCAGTCATTATTTCGAGATTTGTTACATTCATGTAATTCATTGTTTACAGATATACAATAAAGTAAATAAGGTTACTGAAGTAATGTAATATATTTCTATGATAGACCTGTAATTATTAGACTACGGGAGAGTTCACTCCACTACAAGATTAATAGATGGTATTTGTATGTATGTGTTTATAAATAGACTTGTGTATTATTGAAGCAACATAGGATATTTCTGGAATGTACCTGTACTTATTTCTTTCATTACAGGTTGGTTCACACCTCCAAAAGAAGATGGATAGGTGGTGTGTGTCATGTACATATTTATAAATAAACTTGTATATTATTGAAGCAACATAAGAAGTGCTTTGCTCTCGTGGACAGATTGTCATCACACCAATACGTTGCAGTGAATCGTTTGATATTGTGACTGTTATCCATCTAAAGACTTTGACTGCACAGACAGGGTGATGTTAATGGGAACATCGTAACCTAGACAAAGAATGTGCAAAGAATTTAAAATTCTGGATTGGTCTGTATCTGTGAAACAGGTTTTAGTTCCTTTTTAATTAGACTGTACAGCACTGATGGCATTATGGAATTGAACTATATGGTAGATGAGGAGAGGTCTTTAACAAAGCATTGTCTAGTGTTGGCTTCACTGTTTGTTCCTTGGTGGATTGCACATGGCAATATTTTGTCAATGACGTTTTCACGAGAAATATTGCACAAAGAAACTGATGATGATCTTGACAATGATAGATTTTGCTTGTTGATGACACAGTAGTTGTGTCGATGACATGGTTGAGCATTGCCAGTAGTAGTGGTGGTTGGATAAACTTTGCTTCCCTGCCAAACAGATATATATATATATTTTCACAGCTGATACTTTTGTGTGATGGTGTGCATGTTTCTATATGAAAATAAGCAACTGCTGCGGCATGATCCTGTAAACTTAAATGTTACAGGTGTCGCCAGCAGTCTATCATTTCTAAACGATGGAGTTTGTATCTCATGCTTATAAATGTAAGGGTTGATCCATAAATATTGAATGGAGGGAGGCAAAAGCTAATATTAAGACATATAATATTAAAAAGGACTGGGGGTGGGGTGAAAGTACATTGAGTTGTAATATTAATGAGAAAAATATTGGTGATATCAGTAAGCAGTTATTCAGAGAATCATGATCTTGCAGTACATGTACATTATAACCCTGGAATTATAGGTTTTTACATTGTATCATACAAGGTATTTTACAATATATATATATTGTATTATATGATGTATGTAAACCATATTTAATTCCAAAGTTGCTAAAGGAAGAACTTTCAAGGAAGCAGGTTTTTACTCTCACCAAAATAATTTTTGAGTGTGATTACTACTTTAAAAATGATAGACTGCCTTGGGAAAGATGAACACTTGTCTTATAATGGCAGCATCAAGTGTTTGTAGTAAGAGAATTCAAACAGGGTTTAAGATTGCCAGTGCAGTGCTTAAAATTTTAAAAAGGCAATACAAGATGTTTGACCTACATGTACATGTACTTGCAAATTCTTCTATTTTCATATTTACTGACAAGTATACGTCTTTTCACGAGTGCTATCTAAAGAAATATGTTATTGTTTATGTTTTTGAACTGATTGACTTGCGATAGGACCACTGATTGTACTATTAATTACTGTTAATTAATAAAGAAAAACCCTGACCTCCACTTGAAATGAATGCAAAGCATACTAATTTTTTTAAAGCCTTGATGGTCCAGCGGTAGAACGTCGGACTTGCAAGCTGATGAGAATGGTTCAAATCCTGTTGGAGGCTGGCTCATACGTGAAATGTGTCAAAATAACCAAATGTTTGACATCCTAGCCAATGATTAATAAATCAATTTGCTGTAGTGGTGTCGTTAAACAAACAAACTAATTTGTTTTGTTGGAATATCAGATTTTTACATTATAAATACTTTTTAAAATGTTTTTAAAAAAAAGAAATGTAATGACATCGATGGATAATGCTTCATTGGGAGTACTGTGGGAGTGAATGAAGAATAGGTGACTCAGCATTGCTTGCTATTATGATTATTAGTTCATGGTGTGTGATCATGTGAACAATGTTTTAAATGTTTTGGCATCAAACAAAACCAATCACAAGTCTGTTAATTGCTGTAGTTTTTACCACTGCTTAGATCAGACGTTTTGATGTTTGTTTATCAATTAGTGATGTAACTGAGATGATAATAGGAGAGGGGAATGAGGCAACTTCATAGAACTCAACCACAGTTTTCATCTTTGTTAAACCTAACTTATTTGCTTAATTTGAATTCATTAATAACAGTTAGTAACCTCAAAGTTTTAAATTGTGGTCAAAATCAGCTTTCGTTAAGTTAATCACAAAAATACAAATCATATTAAAAAAGGAAAGGATTGTTTCATTTGATGTTGGTATTTACCCATTATTATTATTTCATGATATTGTACCAAAAAATGTGTATGGTCTCTTTGATAGATATCACAACAATTGTTATGACAAATTAAAGTTTGACAGTTACATGTATGGACTATTTATTTATATACAATATTATACTTGATGTTGATCAAGTCAATATAAGTCTTACAGTAATAAATAATTGGTGTTGCAAAACGAAAAATGCAGTAAATACAGGGATGGAAATTAATGCTCCCTCCCCTGCACACCCACAACCCTTCCTTACCAATTTGATTAGAAATCGCTGGGGATGAGTAGAATTTAAATGATGCTAGTTCCCTGGGCCAGTAAATTTGTTTTTACATGTTTCTTTAAATTCCATTTCTAGTATTATATTATGGATGCCATTATTGAATCAAAGATATAGTGTATATTCCTTGAACAGCTTCTTAGCAAAGGTGTTTTCTCAGGATGGTCCTAAGTTGTTACCAACATATATCTATTGGTTACATAGTTCCAGCCAATAATAATGGACTAGAAATTTGTCTAAAGGAGCAGTAATCTTTTAAGACTAGTAGTTTCCTGGGTAATAAGAAATATTTATTAATTTCTACATTACAAACATTGGTACGAAATTGTGTTCATATTTAAAATGACATGTATTGATAATTCAACTATGTTGTCAATCTAATGTATCAAGTTGTTTAAAAATCTAATGTATTTGCTTACCATATTAATGTGGACATTAAAGATTATATTATATATTCACAAGACACGTATATGTGAATTAAAATTATACAGCCTAAGAAAGAAAACTAAATCAGTTGAATGTTTAGTAAAACCACATTAGTATGAAGAAAAATAAACAACTTTACAAAATATTATAAAAGTTGCTATTTGGTATGACATTTACAAAATAGACTTTTTAAATATGAATGTTACCAAAACTATTCATCTAGTTTTATCATCACAGATGGTTGGTACTATCCTTTGTAAGAAATGGTCAATCTGAATGTGATTTATATAATAAACTATTTAAAATGATTTACATATTTATCTTGTCAATAATAATAATACAGCACCCGTGAATGCATGTAGTACCTGTACTTAAAATAGAGCTCTTTAGCAAATATGCCACCTGTTTTAAATAGATACAGTATCCTTCTTTTAGGATAAGAAATCAATTTATATATGTGTTTATATTGATCATGTTGTTAAAACGTAACTTAACATATTGTAATCGTTTATTTACCATTCTTGTTATTTCTTTGCCATATTTTCTTTTGTGATTTTTTTTTAATTATTTTTTTCCTGGCCTGTGTTAACATATTCAGTGAAGAGCAGAAATTAATTGTGGATGTTTTATAATTTCACTCAGAAAGAATGATCATGATAAAACCATTTGGAAAAACAGATAATTTTTTATTAGCTTTCTTTCTGTGTCTAACATAAGACAGAATCAGAAGTTTCTTTTAAATCCCATATAACATGGTTTATAATGTTTTTAATGCAAACATAATGCATTCCATTACCTCCCTGTTCAAGCTGACTATTATGCAAATTAATTGTAAAGATTTGTGGAAAATTGCAAATCTTAATTTCGATGTTTGGTCTGTAAAGAGTTTTAATAGAATATATTCTGGGGCATAGCCAGATGCTGGGAGCTTGAACAATATCCATGTCATGGGAAAAAAAAGAGATCTGCCTCATGCTGGCTATGCTAGAGATATTAATCTAATAGGAATGGGGTTCTGTTTCAGTGGGAAAAACATGCTAAACTGCATATTAGTACTTTATTAAATTCTTACTTTCATGAATTAGTCATAATTTAGAAACATTAAAAGATTTAGATTATTTGTATTGTCATTATGACTTTATACTGTTCCTCATTTTGCTGCAAACAGTAAGTTATGCAAGGCGACATAAACTAATTTTGGTTTTTATGTGGCACAAACTGCTGTTTTTCAAACCAGTCTACTAGCATTTGTTCTTTGTGAAATTAATTTATCCTCCCTTTTATTATTTGTATGAAGCTCATTTCAATTATTACAACCAACTACATGTATGTGCATGTGTAGTTTGATAAATGGAAATTATTTTGTAAAGTATGATAACATTAGTGTACATGATGATGATTGCCTCTTCGATACCAAGTGGGTGGAACAGTGTGTTCCACTTAATAAGACATTAAACTTTGTATAAAAGTGAATGTGGTTTTGTGTCTTTTTTTGTGTTTTGCAATGGATTCGTCTGCAGTTTGGGCTATTTTCTGTTCCAACCAGTGGTCCACAACTGGTTATCAAAGTTCGTATTATGTCCTGCTGTCTCTGGGATGGTGCATATAAAATATCCCTTGCTGGTTATTGGAAAGAGTAATCTTCGTGGCGGCAGCGGGTTTCCTCTAAATAAATGTCAGAATGACCATATGATAAACATCCAATAGCCAATGTTCTCTAGACGTGTCGTTAAGTAAAACAAACTACTTTTTTTGTATTTTGATTGGTATTTGGAATGAAACTTACATACATATGGGATACTAGATCTCACTTTCATATCACACGACGTTTTAACTGAACCATGGTAGAGGGAATTCCATGTCGAGTCGATCGATAGAATGGCTTACATTCTGAACGAATTCGTCCCAATTCAGAAGTGACCGAGCATACGATTTAAGATGGAAGAATCTTTGTGATATTTTGACATTTTACTTCAATGTTGCATGTTATTAAAATAGTCTTGTATTAACGAGTTGGTACGTCATGTATGCAGTTATTAATGTACATTTCTAATATACAATTAAAAGAATCATATGATCGAATTTTTCCCTATCAAAAATGATAAAATCTTTTTACTCTAGATATATGTAATACAAATGTTGATATTTCAGTAATAGGTTGGGTTTATTATTATTTTCAGTGGCAAGGCAAAAATCGCTTCCTGGAAGTGGGAGGCATGGAACATCTCCCTGTCCTAAAAGTGGGGAGGATGTATCCCACATCCCCCTCCCCAGGAGATACACCATTATAGACCCCTGTGTTCTTTGCTATAGTGATAAGATGACATAGTTAAGTGTTAAATTGATACAATAAAGAGAAATACTGGTAAAGATTATTATTTAGGTATTATAATTTCAATTTTTTCGAAGCAAAAAGTGGGGGTGGGACAGATAATTATATAGGTGTCCACACACATCCAAAAACTGGCAGCACGTATCCCTCCCCCCCCTCCTTTCCGGATTTACGCCCATGATCAGTGGCGAATCTACGCATTAGCTCCAAGGGCCAGACCCACCTCATATTTTACAATTTTTTTTAAACTTATTATTTGTTTATTTAACGTTAAAGAAAGTATATAATTAAAAAAAATGTGTTATGGAAACTGCATAATAACTATTATAAAATTATTTTTACCCAAAATGTTTAAAAATATAAATTTTGTTTTTTAATTTTTTCCCCATTTGATATTGATAGAAAACAGTTATAGTGTAAATATCAGGGTAATTATGGTAACAGTAAAAAAAAAATGATTTTTTTTTATATAATGGGGCCAATAACAAATGGGGCGAAATAAATTGGTATGAAATGTTTTGCAGAGAAAAATATTCAGATGTTTTGAAATAATGGCTAGCTGGGGAATACCATTCTCGTGACTTGAAATATAATTATATATCACACCTTCAATGGGAAAAAGTCGTTTTTTCTCAATTTTCATTATTATTTTAAAAACATAATAAGCGAGATGCAGTACTTATGTATGTAGCTGAATGAAGTATTTTTATGGACAAATCAAATATTTATATTTAAAATTAATTCTCTGTTTGCAAATTAATTAGGTCACAGGTCTGTGGGACTGCATTTAAAATCCATTGATGAATCCACTGGCAGTTTCCTGTTTCAAACAGCAATCTACTTGTACAACTCATTGTGGCTATGGGAAAATGAAGGAAATTGGCAGTTACTGAGTGTTAAAGTGTTTGTGACAGTCCACAGTGGTCTGCTGTCACCACATATGCTACTATTTGGGATTATGGTTGTATTAATGTTTACTATGATTACATCAGAAACCTAAAGTAAAGTTTGTTTTATTTAATGATGCCTCTAGAGCACATTGATTTTTGTCTTATCATCAGCTATTGGACATCAATCATATGGTCACTCTGACATTTATTTAAAGGAAACCTGCTGCTGCCACATTGGCTACTCTTTCCGATAAGCAGTAAGGGGTCTTTTATATGCACTGTCCCACAAACAGGATAACACATACCACAACCTTTGATGAACCAGTTATATACCACTGGTTGGAACAGAAAATCTGACTCCTATCAGAAAACATTCAAGCATACCTATTGAGGCACAACCTCTAATATTGCCAGAGTTCAGTCCAAGACAAAGGATTTTTAAAAATAAGAATTTGGAATAACGGTGGGAAAGTCTGGATAAATTTTATCCAAAATGAAAGAATTGACAGATCCAAAAGCAAGTGCAGTCTACACATGAAGTAAACTCATCTCGCTTTGATGTTTAAGCTGGAAGTACTTTTTGGTTCCAAGTTCGGTATTGGTATTGTGGGGGTGATTTACCTCGGTATGAGTACAGTATTCGGTATTGACATAGTACTGATAACTATACCCATGTCAAGCAGTATTTTATGTAAACGAATGCCCAAGTTAGCCTTTTCCTTGGTTATATACAACCCATTTTTTTAGGATAGGTAGGTATTCTAACAGGTTATGCTTTTGAATCATTGCTCATCTGCTGACCCACAGGTAAACCTCTACAGTTAAATAAACTACAGATATAATAGAACCACAATAATCAATGCGAAATACTTAGTATATAATTTTAAAAAAATGTATTTTTAGTGTTTTACTTAATGACAGGAATACTTATTTTTCAAACTGAAATGTTTGGTATTTTGAGATTTGCTTGGTACGATAAATTTGTATTGACATGATACTGATACCGAACTGTATATACCGAATACCACCCAGCTCTACTTTTTGGATTAGCAGTAAGAGCCTTTAAATGCACTTACAGCCCAATTTACATGCCACAACTGCTGCTACAATATACACATTGTGGATCCCTGGCTGGTAATTATAAATATTAGCCTAAGTGGCAAACATTCTTTTCCTTCAAAAGTATTAGGTGTGATAGGAGACATGACATAGGCAAATATGTACAATGAAGCCAAACTGATAAAAACAATAATTATACTTTTAAAATATATATTTATTTGCAAATAATTAAATTATTTGCTAATAGTAGCACTTACAAACTGTAAATCATGCTTTCCATGACTATTTTCAGACACTCTTTTAACATGCATATGTATATAATTCCAATTTCACTTTTTAACTGATTGGTAGTTTCCAACTGCAACCACCAAAGACATTCTAAGAAAAGAAAAATGTTCACCAGACTCATACATATAAAAATGTATGCCTTCCACTATTTTCACTTTACTTTCTGCTTGTCAAAAGTTCATTTTCACTTACAAGTGCTTGTCTTGAACACTGGTAAGTTATTCAGAGAATCACAAACTTAGAAACTGTTATTTTCTGTGAGTTTGGTTTCTAATTCGGTTGACATTTCAGTGACGGATCCAGAAAATCCATTTAGGGGGCGGGTCCCTATTAAATGATTTTTTTTAATATAGCAATATTTATATCTCAAAATTTACGGGGGGAGGGTCTACTGGGGCCCTCCTAGATCCATCACAGCATTTGCGTGTAAGTTAAACATAGAAGAACATGACCTGAAATTACTACAATTACCAACAACATTACAACCCAGTTTACAACATATCGATGTTTAACTTACAGGTTTACTACCCAAGAGTACCAGACCCATACCCAAAGTGTTGCGAAGAATATACACTTTCCTTGGAAAACCTTTAAAATGGGATATTTTAATTATTGCAGGAATGCTAAAACACGTCCTTGGGATGTGCCTATCATGGAAATCTAAAACCACATCTTCACATGCTTGTGTACAATACTGACTTAGTAACCGCTGCATACATATTATTCTCATTTATTTGGCCACTGGATTACACAGTTTGTTCCTTCTACCTCCACATAGTCGTATGTCCAACGCCTATAGCAGCGACATTCTGAGCCACATTTCTCCGAGCCACACTTGGGACAGGGAAAATGGCAGCCAGGACATTTGATATCCAAGCAGTCACAGAGATCCTGGCTGTTTTCAAGCAGTTTACCATTGTTATCATACAGCTGATTGGCTCTTACCCTGCAAATACATAAACATTTAATCATTTATACTGCTGAAACAATGTCATTTTAACATTAAAATAACTAGTGCCACATGACTGGCATTACAAAGGACATGGTAAATGCTGTCCTCTTTGTGGGAAAGTAAAGTTTGTTTTATTAAAAAATCTAGAGCACAGTGATTTTATCTTATCATTGGCTATTGGACATCAATCATATGGTCATTCAGACATATTTATTTTAGATAAAACCCACTGCTGCCACATAGGATACTCATACTGATAAGCTGCAAGAGGTCCCTCAGACAGGACAGTGCAGCACATACAATGGCCTTTGACGAACAAGTTGTGGACCAGTGGTTGGAACTGAAAATAGCCCAAACTGCAAATGGGTCCACTGAGAAGGATCGATCCAATGACAGACCGCTTTACAGGCTGACACGCTACCATTTGAGCTACATCCCGCTCCCTCTTTGTGGGAAAGTGTATATAAAAGATTCTTTGCTGTCAATGGAAACATATAACTGATTTTTCTGTTTGACATCCAGTAACTGATGATTAGTAAATCAATGTACTTTACAGGTGTGGATGCAGGATTTCTGAAAAGGGTGACGTCCAAATGTGATGGATGAATAGGACTGGGAACAAATGGTTAATTTTCACGTCCTTCCACTTGGAAAATATATTTCTAAAAAAAAATTCTAGAAAAGGGTGGGAGGGGTATCCGGAAACCCTGGACCCCTCCTCTGGATCTGCTACTACTTTAGTGTTGTTAAAAAATATTTGTAACTTTAATAGCAACATTCAACTATCTCATCACTCTTTCAACAAAATTATTTATATTAAAAAACTCACTCCATATTGTAGACAGATAACTGGTCATCTGATTGAACATTTTGTATGTGCAAATATATTCATACACAAAGAACAGTATGCTACTTGAATTTAGTAGTTCTAATCATTCATTATGTTTTAAAATTTTAATGGAAATAAACTAAATTAAAAGTTATATGATGAACAGAATTCATCACTCATACTTTTTGACATGGAAAATGTCAACCTCAGTCTGTTAATATGTATAAGGCTCACCAAATACATATTGACAAAGTCTCAGGGTTGATATTTTCCACATTAAAAAACAATTTATATTTTTTTGGTCAACTTTAAAAAAAATAAAAACAATGTATTACCCCAGAAACATTTGACATGCCAGGGTTGGGGCCTTGATTCCCTGACTTACAAAAAAAACCATTTAATTATATACAATTAAAAATAAATCATCACAAAGCCTCAGGGTTATTTTCCATATTAAAATCATTCACATGTATAAACAGATCTTGGGTCCACCTGTGAAGCTGTTGGTCACCAGATCGATCCTTCTCAGTGGATCCATTTGCAGTTTGGGTTATTTTCTGTTCGAACCAGTGGTCCACAACTGGTTCATCAAAGCTGTGCTGTCTGTGTGGTAATGCATAAAAAAGACATTTGCTGCTTATCAGAAAGAGTAGCCTGTGTGGTGGCAGTAATTTCCTCTAAAAATGTGCCAGAATGACCATATGACTGACATCCAATTGCCAATGATAAGATAAAATTGAATGTGCTTTAGAGGCTTCGTTAAATAAAAAAAAAACTTACTTTTTAAACAATCTTGGTGTACTAATAATATGCCACAAAATGTTGGAACCTATGAATTACTGAAAGTTTCTTGCATATAAGTCACATTTTGCCAGTATGGAGGAGAATAAGTATAGGGACCAGTTTAAAACATTGCTCAGACAACAGTTACATTATCAGTGGTGTCACCATTAGGCTATTCAGAAAGGGATTGAGGACATAGTCCAAGTAAGTCATAAGAGACGGCCGGCTTGCCATCGCTTGTGACATGTAGCGAGACACCTGATTATATGAGGATAACTTCAATAATTCCTTTCTTATTAAGCCAGAAGAGCTAATCAAGTTAAATAAAAAATTACCTACTTGTCTCTATATATTTTTCTATTCATTTTCCGCATTTCTCTAGCACTTCTCTCAGGGTCAAAATTGTCCATAAACTTGCCAGGATTAACAAATGATAACATCTTTAGCTGTTTGGTCACAGTCTGCAAGACAAAGAATACAAATTGTTACTGTATAGTTTTCATTAATTACAAAGTATCTAATCTCAAGCTGAAGTCAATAGTTCATAATCAGTCAGAGGCAGCTCACGTTCATGGATTTACCGGACTCGCAAAACCTGCATAAAGAACGCAATAAAATATCATTTGGACCCCCAAAATCAGAGACATTGCATCCCATGGGAATCTTAAAAAAAGTTCAAAACTGTTTTGGTTATATAATCAACTCAGTCATGAATAAACAATGGGTGTGGGTGGAGGGTGTACTGGGATATTTTAGAGCCATACATTTTTTTTTGTTTATTCAATAAAAAACAAACAAAATTTAAGACAGAATAAATATTTTTTCTTAATGCAAAAACCTGTTTTCTGCAACTCTTGACTAAATTGTGGACCCTCAGGTTTTAGGTTGGGACCCTCAGAAAAGAAACAGGTGAGTCCCAGGGACCCCTCTTTTATAAAAGCCAGGTAAACCCCAGCAGATTGAATTTAAAAATTCCAATTTTTTACATCCAATGTTGATGATTAATAAATAAATGGCTCTAGTGTGTCAAACAAACATTTTAAAAGAAAAGAAATTAGCACTTACAAAAAGCTTACAAAGAATGAGTCATTTAAAAAAAAAAACATTTTATAACGTATGATTTTTTCCAAACATTTAAACATTTGTGGACATACTAATTGAATTATCTTGGAAAATCATGTTTAAAATAGACCCTTTTTGTGTTCATAAGTGTTCAGGTTAAGACAAAATATTTGAAACTTGGTTATTTGCACTTGTTAAACTACATCTGTACCTACTTGTTAAACTACATCTGTACCTTCTTGTTAAACTACATCCGTATCTCTTGTTTAAATAGTATGGTAATTCCACATATCTACAATGCTAGATGATACTTCAAAATGTTTATTGATATTCTGAAAATAGTTCATACCATGAAGATTAACAAACTGAAAAAATGGAGTGAGACTATACCAGTAATTTATGAAAGAACGTCTTAGTAAAAAATACAACAGATCTATTATTGATACTTTCTGCATAACCACAATTCAGTCAAATCTGCCCATGTAGCCACCTGTATTAAACAGCCACCTGTGTTAAAGAGTCACTTTTATTTTCTCCCAAATCAGCTAATTCAGTATAATTTAACCTGTATTAAGCAGCCACCTTGGATGGCTGCTTAAGACAGGTTTGACGTAATTAAAAATTAATAGTAATAATACTAAATGCATTTGTTCAATTAAATAATCACTGTTTTACATGAAGAGTTATTATCTGTTCCAACCAGTGATCCACAACTGGTTCATCAAAGGCCATGGTATGTGCTGTCCTGTCTGTGGGATGATGCATATAAAAGACCACTTGCTGCTTATCGGAAAGAGAAGCCAATATGGCTGCAGTGGATTTCCTCTAAATAAATTAATAAATATGTCAGAATGACCATATAATTGACGTCTAATAACCGATGATGAGATAAAAATCAATGTGCTCTAGAAGCGTTATTAAATAAAACAAACTTTACTTTACTTCACTTTACTGAATAAATATTATCAATGTTGAAACTTTGGGGTTTTTTTTTAAAATATTAAAATAAAAATGTGCATGTGGCGTATTTTTGTTTCCCAACATGTGTAATGACAAATATAAACTTGTGTATTATGTGAATATTAAAATTTAATTTTCAAAATGAATGTGCCAGAGAGCACCACATTGGCACAAAGAACTTTGTATTTGGGTTAATTTATTACTGACCTGCAGTCTTATCAGATTTTAGGACATTAGTTATATATAGGCTAATCATTGATATTAACCAAATATACCTATACTCAGGGGCGTAAATCCTGGAGGAGGGGGGAGGGAGACACACCTTCCCAACCTTTTGCTTTGAATAATATTTAATTAAAATGCATAAATAACAATCTTTACCAGTATTTCTCTTTATTATATTAATGTAACACTTAACCATATGGTTTAAAGCAAATATATCAATCCTGGTGGGGTGGGGGCATATCCCCCCCCCCACACACTTTTGGGACAGAGGGGATGCTTCACTGCTCCACTTCCTGTCTACATCAGTACATGTCTGAATTTTAAAATGTTTATCAAATTATGGGGTACAGATTAAATAAGAATAAGTTAATTTAAAAACAAAGTGTTTCAAACAATAATTTAGTTTTTCTTTATGACTGTAATTCATGTGGTCACTTTTACTTTATTTAAACGATAATCATCATAATGCTATAATGAAGTGACACATATTATAGATGTACATGTGCAAAAGTTACTGTCAGTGTCAGTAGCCTACTTTTTAACACCAGCACAATTTAAAAAAAATTACGATATGAACCTGATCGTCATTTTCAATTTCATCACTCCCATTTGATTGATTCGAATCGTGGTTTGTTTCATTAGGCCTATCCTTTTTTAGCGATAAACGCGTAACTCGCTCTTTTCGCTCGATTTTTGACGTGTCTTTCATCCCATCACTGTTTTCTTCAGTTTCATTTTCAGTAATGTCTTCCATCGTTACAGTGTATTTCACACAGCGTGACTGTCCTATTTCTCTCATTCAAGAATGAAACAAAAAAGTCTTCGACTTCGGAAGACTTCGACGAATTTCGACCACATTCACCAGTATTCGGAAGACTCAAGCGAAAACCGAAAAGCGTGCGCTCACGAATATTTGACTTGTTACCATCGTTTTCTATCACATTACATTCTTTTTAAGTCCAGGCATAAATAAATATGAAGCGTAAAAACTACTATAGCTAGAAATGTTATCCTGAACGCAGTTTGAGTTATCTTCCATAAGGGGGAGGAGTTACACACGCTGTACCGAAGAGTCCCGAAGAATTCTGAAGAATGCCGAGTATTATTTCCGTAAAAATAGACTGTCTCTCTGTAAAGGGGTAAAAAAAGAAAAAAAACAGTGTCGCAGAACTGTGTGCAAAATACAAACGCAAACATGATGGAGCTGTCAGACGACAACAACAAAATAATCCAAGACTTTGACACTGACGAAAAACAAAAAACTACCACAAAAGCCGATAGAATGACGCGATTATCAAAGATAAAGAAGGATATCGAAAGTCAATGCTCAACAAACAATGATACCAATGGTAGTGATGAAAATGACGACCAGGTGCATTAAATTACCGTAATTACTAATTTTAGGCTGAGTTGACTCTGAGGCAAAATAAATGTTTCTGGTAAAGATTTGTTTCATCAATGTCATGAAAGTTTTAATGTGTCAAAGGAAAGGAAGGTTTATTAATGGCATCCCCAAAATAATGTCAAACAAGGTATTTAACAGGTTGGTGGTGGTATTTATTTTCGTGCTTATATCCAATTAAGGTTCAAGCACGCTGTTCTGGGCACACAACTCAGGTTCCTGTGCTGT
>JAULBS010016312.1:0-10920 GCA_032355785.1 Symmetromphalus regularis
TTTCCAAAACTCTAGTCCTTTTTCGCCTAGGTTCACGCAAACTAAAGTAATTGACAAAAATCCATGTTCCAAGTAGCAGACTATAGAACAAGTTACAAAAAATCTACAAAGATCGTAAAAGTTTGGTTGAACTATTTACATTCCACTCACAACCTATTTAAAATTTCTCAAGTTTTAAATTTAAAAAATCTTAATCTGTTTTTATTTATATATTTTTCAATGTACAGTAAACATATTTTAAAAATTTAAATCAGATTTTTACACTGTTTTATTAAGTTTTGTATTTTAATTACAACATATTAGGAAAATGACTTTGAAATGTTTTGGTTTGTGCTGGAGTGTCATTAAACAATCATATTTATATAAGTTATAATTATTATAACCTACAACTTGACAGTTTTGGGAACTCGCAAAACGATAATTCTGTTCTGTCAACAAATACTGTCAGTTGTTAACTATAAAACACATTACTATGTTAAGTAATGTTTAAATATGTATAAGTCCTCGAAATTCGCGATTATCCGCATTGCCATCGCAAAAAACTGTTGCAGTAATGTTAAAAGGATTTTCAAAGTGGGGAGGGGGAGGAAGGGCTGATTTTTATGGGTGTATAAAATGTGTTGTGAGAAACCACGCACGGAAAAATTTAAAATATTAACTCCCTTTATAGCGATTCTGGCTTATTAACCAAAACATTTTTAATCATATTAGATTATTACAAATTGGCAATAAAAGTGGGTGGGCTGAGCCCCCCCTCCCTTGGTATCTCATAAGCACATGTGTTCAAAACTGATCTGCAACTGTATTTTTATCATTATCAGGTATTTACTTTGTTATTTGAACTAAATTGCTGTCGCACGATTATCTGAATTTTGAGGGCTGGTATAAATTTACTTTCTGAGTCAAACATTTGATTTTTTTTACCTTAATACTTTTATAAAATTGAGTTACTGTGTTATAAAAAAAAATTAAAAAAATTTGACAGCGTTACACAGATTACGAACATTTTACATTGAAAGAATGGCGGTCACAGTATCATCTTTTTTCTCACATTTAAAAAAGTTTCTAAACAAGTTGCCTTTCTTTAGAATGCAATTCCACAGATGAGGCTGACAAGGCTTTTTATCTAAATGGTGTGGAATGTCGGACACCTATAAATGGCGTTCGTTTTGCCACCTGTATGTGTTCGGGCAGTGTCGTGGTCGGTGTCTCTCTGATCGATGGAGCTCTGGGAAATGAACTGACATGGGTGTGTATAGGCTTGATGTCGGACACTGGTTTAACAGGCAACAAACTGGAAGGAAAGGGACTGGTATCGACAGATAGTTTACGGGGAAGTTTCTTATGCGTTTGTTTGACCAGCAGACCCTTGCTACGTGCCCTGGCTATGATTTCCCGTGCAGCTTCCTTGGCATCTTGTGGCTATGGACAGTGAAAGAAAAAACATGCAAAGTGAGTGTCAGACAATGTCAGTTTTTAAAACACACTGTGAAAGCAGGCATGGGAATTGCAAAAAGTGACTGGGTTGTATTCAGAATAAAATTCAAATCAAGTCCACCTAGGCCCCAATAGGGTACAGTCACAATGCCCTGTTAGAGGGCCCATGTGGGCAAAGTTCCCCATTCCAAAATGAATTTGGGTATTTTGGAGGCTGATTTGATGCCTCAGTGCACAGAAATTGAGAAAAAACGTTTCCATTAGTACCTACATTGAAGCAATTCTTTTTTCCATCTCAAAGCCTTTGTGCATAGGGGATATATATCTACCTCAAGGCGTACTGCGAACTTTACTAGTGTGTATATATGCTGATAGGTGTGCAATTCCCATGCCTGGAAAGGCCAAAAAAAAGTACTGGTGCAAATTTTAGCAATTTATCATTAAATCAAAACAACAAAAACTCTTATCATTCGACAAGAAAGTTTGTTCATTTATTTTGTTTAACGACGCCACTAGAGCACACTGAATTATCAATCATCGGCTATTGGATGTCAAACATTTGTTAATAATGACACGTAGTCAGGTGCGAGCCAGCCTCCAACAGGTTTTGAACCACAGTCTTCAGCCTGAGAGTCTCATGACCAAGCAGGAAGTGTCCAAGGGACACTTACATAAAGGATTAACACTGCATATTACTGAATGTGTGAAAATGGTGAAATTAGGTGTTCCATGCAGATTTATTCTGTGTAGACAATTTGACAGACTGATATCAATCTAGGTAGAGGTTTACTGGAAGTACAGACAAATACTCTTTAATTGCATAGATATTTTGCCCAAATATTTTATGCAGTTAACAGGATTACTCCTTTATCAGAAATACCCATTTAAAATCATGTTACTACATGTATTCTTGTACATCTGGTATAAAATCAGAGTACATTTCTCAAACAGTGATCACACAAAAAACACAGAAATATTCAACATGGTAAGGAATTCTTTGACCATGTAACCTGAACACTATTACAGATCTATGTGAAAATAGAATACGGTTACACTTACTTTGTGGTCATTTTTTAAATAATCTTATAAAAATGTTAAGATCTGCCATGATATTTGGTACTTTGGAAGAAAACTATATACAATGTATAACCAAACTATTTATTCAGTGGTGGTATGAGTCCTGAGTTGTCAATTTGGAATACATATTTTTCATGATTTGATAAATGTGAATTTGTGATGAAGATAATAATCACAATAAAGTAAAAAGGTTATGACATAGTACACAGTGAATATAAATTCAATGCCCAGTATAGAACACAGTGATATCAAGTGTAAAACTCTGATTTACTTAAATGCAGTGTGTGTAATGCTCTGACATGCATCCCATATTCAAAATATAAAATGCAGACCATTGTGACAACCCCGATGATCCCCATATTTCTTAATCAGAGCTACATATACGGTTAGGAGGTTAATCCTAAATCTTGGGACAGGATTTGGGTTCAAAGGTAGGTTAGGGGTTAGGATAGCAGAAAAAGAGTAGTGGTTAGGTTAGGGGTTAGGATAGCAGAAGAAGAGTAGTGGTTACCTATTAGGTTAGGGGTTAGGTATTAGGATAATAATAAGGTATAAGAAAATAGTTTAGGTATAAGGATAAGGATTACCTATTAGGTTAGGGGTTAGGTATTAGGATAATAATAAGGTATAAGAAAATAGTCTAGGTATAAGGATTACCTATTAGGTTAGGTATTAGGATAATAATAAGGTATAAGAAAAGAGGTTAGGTATAAGGATAAGGATTACCTATTAGGTTAGATGTTAGGATAATAATAAGGTTTAAGAAAAAAAGTTTGATATAAGCATAAGAATTACATATTAGGTATTAAGATAAGGATTAGGTATAAGGAAAAGGTTAGTAAAAAGGTGAAAGATTATATATTTGTTAGGTATTAGGATAAGGATTACTTATTAGGAAAAGGGTTAGGTGTCAGGGTAAAGATTACGTATTAGGATAAGGATTAGGTATAAGGAAAAGAGGTTAGGAAAAAGGATAAAGATTATGCATTAGATTACGTATTAGGATAATGATCAAGTATAAGGAAAAGGGGTCAGGAAAAATGATAAAGATTATGTATTAGGTTAGGTATTAGGATAAGGATTAGGTATAAGGAAAAAGGGTTAGGATAAAGAATAAAGATTATGTATTAGGATAAGGATTAGGTATACAATGTAAGGAAGGGGGTTTGGTTGGTTTTTAAAGATGTTTTACTATTAGTTGAGTTGCGGTAGTATGTAACAAGAAAATCCTAGACATACCTCTCTTGTGATGACTGCCACAAAACAGCCGTTCATCTTACTGCTGGGTTCAAACTTCATGTACTTGCCAGTGATGCCCTGTTTGTTTTCTATCTCCTCCGCATTGAACGGCAGGACGGGTGGCACGAGGCGGAACGGAATCCTTCGCTGCTGCACCATATTGATGTACTCCATTGATTTGGAAACAATATTCTCATTCTCTGCTGCGTAGATTGATCGGGTCAGGTAAACAACAGCCTGACTTTTAGACACTGCAACAACAATACAGTGATGCATTTCAAATGACTCAAACAACTAAGAAAGGTGAAAACAAATTAAAACCACTGGTTGGTTGGTTCTTTATACTTATTTTCATGCTTATATATAATTAAGGTTCAAGCACGCTGTCCTGAACACAGAGCTCGGCTTCCTGTGCTGTCTGTCCAGGACAGAGGTTAGTGTTAGTAGAAGAGACAAAAGCCACCAATGTCACACGAATGCTGCTACTCTTATCAATAAGCAGCAAGGAATCATTTATACGAACTATCCCATAGACAGGATAACACATACCACAGCCTTTGATAAACTAGTTGTGGACCACTGGTCGATGTAAATGAAATACACCTATCCAGTGAGTCTTGCAGAGCACTCACTCTGGATTGGAGCTGATGCCTTGACTGAGATTCAATCCCAGCCACAAGTCCGATAGCTTAACCACTGTGACAGTGGGTCCAGTATTAAAACCACTAAACCCAGAATCAGTTCAGGTAATTCTGTACACGTTTGCATGACTGTAGGAACCGGGAGGGCAGGAACCTTTCTTTTATTTGCACATTAATATTTGTCATTGTATAAAAAATCTGATATAGAGTTTGTACCCAATCCGTTATTGCCTCTACAATCCCAAAGTCGTTTCTACGGGCCTGCCTTTGGCAAGAAAGTATTGTGCAGCTCTAGTGTATTTTTATCAGTTTTATTATTTCGAAATTTCACCACTAATAAACTCAATTGCTGTGAGTGGATAAAAACTTCAAACATGGCAGTTAATTCATGGAACAACAAAAGCGAATAAACAGTTTATGCTGTACTCACTTTTGAGTGCTTGTCGTAATACTGCACTGTGGTTTCCCACCAGTTCTCCTAATCTTGCCTTCTCATTTTCTCCAGAAGACAAGTCTTGCAATATTTTCATATCTGCAAAGTATGTGAGAACGTCTGTACATAAAGAACAAATGAAGAATGCATGGTCAATCCAGATAATAATTTAAACAGTTTTGGAAGAACTAGTTATTTGGACTTTCAATCCAGACAATAATTTAAACTGTTTTGGAAGAACTAGTTATTTGGACGTTCAATCCAGACAATAATTTAAACAGTTTTGGAAGAACTAGTTATTTAGACTTTCAATCCAGACAATAATTTAAACTGTTTTGGAAGAACTAGTTATTTGGACCTTCAACATTCCTTAAACAATTTACACTACCCTTAGGCCACAGTTTTTTATTTGATTATTTGTTTCACGAATCCACAGACACTACATTTTGCTAAATTAAAATAAAATTAAAAGTGAAAATTCACTTATTTTATTTCCGTCGATTGTCCTGAAGGCTAAAAAAGAAAAAAAACCTGCACTATTGTTTAAACAAAAATACTGAATTTACACTTTGAAGTTGAATAATTTCTTTTCATATTAAGTGAATATAGAAGTATGCAGGCATATGAGTTTAATGAGTAAAACAGGTAAAATTAATTTTATACCAAATTTTATTTTCCCCTCCTAAAGGCCATATTCCACTGGCGAGCGGCAACGGAAAACTGCGCGGTGAAAAAAATAGAACTAATGCGTTTCCATTACACTGCAGTATACCGCTGGAGATAAAACGCAGAGCGATTTTTCTGAAATACAGCGCAATAAATTTAAGAGTTTAGCCAATTAGGACTGGTGCTGCTGTATGACGATATAACAACCACGTGTACTAGTCATAATGTAGGTGGAATGCTTGATCACGGAAGTTCAAGAATACCCACTGATAGATGATCAAACGCAAGAAGTCTATAAGGAAAAAATCTAATGTACCTAAAATCACTTTGGTTTCCTCCATCCATGTCTCTGTCTCCACACTAAAAGTAGCAACAGTAACATCTCCTTTTCAACTTTTCTTGTCTTATCCATATTAATATAATACATGTCAAAATTATAAGTTATTTGTTTACAAATCAAAAATCACCTCGCGGTTATTTGCGCTGTATGTAATTGAAAAAGCTGCACGGTTTACCACTTTCCATTTGCCGCTTTCCATTATCACTCTCCTGTGTAATTCAGGGCTGAGAATGGCAAATGAGAAAAACAGCTGAAAGTTTTTTTTTAATGTGAACAGAAAGGTACATTTCATGGAAAACCAACAAGAATGCACATTTCCTTTCATTTGGGATGTTTTTAAGATCACAAGGCTAAAACGTTAATTTTTTGGTGATTGAGCGAAGCTGGCAATCTGGGGAAGGGTTTGGGAACTTTTTCCGAAATACAGAGGGAAATGGTGCATTCTGGTGAACTCTGAGGGCCCTTCTCCTCCAACAAATTCCACCTAAATATCTTTTTGCCTGTCTTATCAATTTATTATATATCATCCATATCCCTGTCACCGAATTCCATTGAAACAAATTATCTCTAACATGAATTTTACGAGCTATGGTCACGTTGTGGAGACAAGCTTATGGGCACACCCATGTTGGATTTCATGTTACTGCTTTTGACTAATAAGAGCCCAGAGATCCTCTGTGCTTCACAATTTTCCATAGAATGTTGGATATGGCCGAAGTGATCCGTGGGAAACTGAAGTAAAGCTGATCATTCACAGAATACCGAGTGCCGACTGCTCACTTGTTTTTCACAGGAGCTGTTTCAAAACTATTTTTTTATTTTCCGGAAAACATTTCTGCCTGAGATCGGGGTTTTTCGTTGCTTAGAAGAGAAAAGACCAAAAAAAAGGACCTCAACCCTCAATATTATTTCATCGGATTTAGGCGATTCACAAGATCGAACCTGGGGAGATAAAATCCGCGGAATTCTGCGGACAATTCTCACCCCTGGTAATTAGGCCTTTAGACATTTTGTAAAGTTTTGTTTTTTCCCCTCCCACCTACCTTATTTTTGGGGGCCTATGTTTGAGAAACCAAAAAATAAAAAAAATGTCCTTATTAAGAGAAAAGAATCAGATGAGACTGTCAGCCTTTCTTTCTCTATTAAAATAATTTTCATTGAGAAACACAAGGCCTTAAGTGACATTTGCTAAATTCTGAGAAAATTGTGATGGGACATTTTAATAAAAGTGATAAAATATGAAATGTTTATAATTTCTCTAAACCATAATTATGTTAAAACTTAACTGCTTTTTTGTAGAATCAGTCAAACATTCAATTATGATTATCGGTACTTCAGAAATGTCATTTACATTGTGGTATTTCTCAAGGGAAGATAAAAAATTTAAAAAACTTTTTATCTTCAGAACTGAAATGGCAAGACTGAATGTTTTCCTTCTTTTTTAAAACATCCAAAAAGGACATTATTTTTTTTCGTTTAACACACCACTTCTGCACATTGATTTGTTAATCATCAGCTATTGGACATCAAACATTTGGTAATTTCGACATGGGGTCAAGTGTGAGTCAGCCTCCAACGGGATTGAACCACTGTCATCAGTTTGAGAGTCTGATGTCCTACCACTGGACCACTGAGGCTCACTAACCAGGAAAAATGCATGCTGACCTAACCATCAGGGTGGATAGTTGTGCATCACAAACAAATTTAAAATTATATCATATTATTAAAGGCATAGTCCAGCGGAATTTAAGGGGGTTTGTGGTCCAAATATTGATTACGAATGAAACTTACATGCATTTGTTATACTAAATATCGTTTTCATAGCATGCAAGACATTTTAACTGAACAATGGTATAGGGAATGCCATGTAAAGTTAATACATTTTTTGCATATTTAAAAATTTCAAATTTCAAGATCGGTACTCCTCGTGGGACGAAATAAATTGGTACGAAATATTTTTGCAGTTACAAAAATATTCAGAAGTTTTAAAATAACAGCTAATGGGGGAATACCCGTCATGTGACTCGAAATATATACTTCACACTTTCCGATTTTTTCCCGATTTATTTGTCCGTAAGAATAATTGATTATAATTTTTAAAATATTGATAATAAGCGAGATGCAGTGGTTATGTAAGTTGTGGAATGAAGTATTTCTATGGACAAATCAAATATTTATATTTAAAATTAATTCTTTGTTTGGAAATTAATTAGGTCAAGGGTCCGTGGGACTATGCATTTAGCGATGCCCCTTAACATTTTTAATTCAATGTTATTAGGTGTCAAACATATATTATGGGGCCGAATTTACGAAGCCCATTTTTCGCTTACACGCGTGTAAGTGTTAACCACGTGCGTTTAAAGAAACGGCATTTTCAAAACAAAATGTAAAACTCGAGTCTTTCGTATATTAAGCCTTACTATTACAATAAACCATTAACATTTAAACTGACCCAACTACTGTCCAGCGATAACGTAAAACAGCTAATTAAACTGAGTAAATATTTAACAGCTGCTACCACTCACATAGTAGATAACATTGTTACATGAGCTATTCATTATTGTATTGTATAGTTATTTCACTGCTACCACTCACAGAGCAGATACTTTTATTACATGTGCTATTCATTATTGTATTGTATATGTTGTTATTATGCTGTTCACCATTACTCATAATGTCCACATTATATTATGTTAATTATTTTTATATATGTATGTCTATAAAATGTGTAATTTTGGCAAATTAATAACCTCTGGGAACTTCATTCCTAAACGTGCGTTTAAGCAGTTGATCAAATAACAATGGGATTTGCCAAACATGGGTAAGGGGTTGTTTTTCGTACGTTTAAGGATTCAACAAACTTCACTGTAACGATTGTATTCTTGATTTATTTAATACAACTGTTCAGCCAATATTATTATATGGATGGGAAACGCGCGGGTTTTACAGATTTACAATTAATTGAAAGACTTCACATGAAATTTATTAAATGTTAATAATTGTACTCCTGACTTCATGGTTTATGGAGAACTTGTAAGATACACACTTTCTATTTCTATAAAGGTTCGAATGATCACGTACTGGGGAAATCTTGTTTATACAAACGGAAATAAAATGTCATCTCTGTTATAAATTGTGTAGTTTATTATCTGCTATTGATTCATCATGAAACACATTTGTTGAAAAAAATGTCTGGATATATCATAATTTTATTAGTATTAAATCGTTACTTAAGAAAGTATTTCAAATCTTATACGATCAAACTGGAATAATGAAATTGAAATACCCTCCAAGGGTGTCAATTATAGAACGTTCAAAGATAAATTAAAATTGGAAGATTATTTTGAAAAGTTTTCTACAAAGAGTATAATGATTTTATCAGTAGATTCAGACTTACTAAAACGAAACCTTTGTGTATCTAACTGAAATCATCCGGTTGAATATTAACCACCCAACAAGGAAAAACACCAGTATTGCAGATGTCCATCATAGCATGAAGAAACCAGAGTTCTCTTCCCATAAATTAAAGGCATAGTCCCACGGAACTTAAAGACACTTGTTGCTCTCCACGAAACCGATTAAAGCATCAAACTTTTGTATCAGTGGCTAGTGATAGATTCTGTCTTGATTGTCACAACAATATAAACAATACATAAACCAGATGTACACAGGCCAGCTATTTCTTGTCTTCTATGTATAAAACAATCCTTTATAGTAGAATGTTCTTGATCCTGTCAATTTTCTGGCTGGGTTTGGTGTCTTGTTACAAAGTTTCAATGGACATCTTGCTCTCTTCTTGCCTGTGTTATTAGTTGTTGGCAGTTCAACTAGAACTGCTTGGATTAATTGTAAACAAAAATCCTTGGCCTGCTCTGGCAACAGAGATTTTACACAGAGACCAACAAGTGTCTTTAAGGGACCTTGTGCTCGAAATATTGATTACGAATGAAACTTACATGCATTTGTTACACGAGATCTCGTTTTCATAGCACGCAAGACAATTTAACTGAACAATGGTATAGGGAATTTCACGTCGAGTAAATCGATTTTTTTCACATTTTAAAAATTCAAATTTCAAGATTGGAACTCCTCGTGGAGCGAAATAAGTTGGTACGAAATGTTATTTTTTTCAGCTACAAAAATATTCAGAAGTTTTTAAATAACGGGTAACGGTGGAATGCCCGTCACGTGACTCGAAATATATACGTCACACCTTCAACGGGGAAAAAAAAACCTTATTTGTTTTTCGATTTATTTGTCTGTGAGCATAATTCATTATTTATTTTAAATATTGATAATAAGCGAGATGCGGTGGTTATCTAAGTAGTCGAATACAGTATATCTATGGACAAATCAAATATTTATATATAATTATATTTAAAATCAATTCTTTGTTTGGAAATTAATTAAGTCAAACGTCTGTGGGACTATGCGTTTAATGTATTGTACACACGTTTAAGAGAAAAAAACAGGCATCGTAAATTCGGCCCATGTTGTTTTACAACCACCACTTAGGCTACTCTTTCAGATTAACAGCAAGAGATCGTTTTATGTTATCTTTCTCACAGACCAATTTGATAAAACTGTTATTGATCACTGGTCGGTAAACTGGTGTAAGCCAAATGAGCCTTAAAAAAAAACGCTCGCCAATCGCATAATAGATTATCGCCATCCTGTGCATGAGAACTCAGGACTTGACGCGTTCAAGGACTTTGAATGAAAACCTGGTTAATGAAAAATGAGTAACACATGGGCTGATGGTAATTTCATTAGACAAACAAGTGCTTTGACAATAACAAATATATTGACTATTGTGTTGTCCGCATTTCAGTCAGGTTCATTTGTAGAAATTAATAAACATTTCCGCTCTCTTTAGCCTAGTGTGGTTAACAATTCATAAGAAAGAAAGAAATAATAATAAAAAACGAACCTAAATATTTTACCATTTTTGGCTAAAACAGAAAGGCAATAATTTATTTAATCGCTGTTCGTTTATAAATACCATTGGAGTGGCTTGGGTCTTTTTTCTAGTGAGGCAAACTTTGACAAAGGTTTTTATTTCTCGTATTTTAATCAACTTTTATAAT
>JAULBS010016323.1:0-10917 GCA_032355785.1 Symmetromphalus regularis
AATGACCTAAATAACCTGTGATGAGGTATACAATAAAAAAAACACTTTATTCTTTAAAACTAATATTTATTTATTTCAGTATTAAATTTCAATTTAATTTGGTGACAGGTACCATTTCGTTTTTGACCGGCACAAATTGATTGACATAGGACATTTTGACAGGCACGTCTTATATAATTATTTCCAGGTTTGTTAAAATAGAAAGCAGATGAAAGGAAATATGAGAGAAATCAGAAGGAAAAAAATAAGATTTCCAGACAAAACCGGAAATGTTCCATCTCTGTGAATCAGATTAATCAGACTAGTGGTGTTCCAAAATTATTTACAACTGAATTATAATGGGAAAAACATATAAATTAGTGGTCAGTGTCAGATCCAAATCCTCTAGATCCATCTCTGAATCTGCCTAAGGAGGTATTTCATGTTTCTAAACATTACAAAAAAGATTGTCAAGTTTGGGTGTACTTTAAACAAAGTCTGAAGATGTTAATATAAAAAAATTATGTTTAAGCATAGGAACAGGAACTAATCTAATAAGATTTATGGAGCTACCAGTATTTGGGGTCCACAAACTCCCTAGTCATCTCCGAAATTTCATTCATTATCTTTATAACCTTTACTCTAAAACTGGAATTGGCTGTTGAGAAGAACTTTCTGACAAAAATATTAATATGCACTCAATATAGTAGGTGGAAATTCAAAACAGTTATTAGATGTCTTTCACATTTATCATATATTCCTATTTTTACAAACCAAAAAGTATTGTAGAGAGGGATCAAAGTAAGTGTAGGCATTTAAATAATCATGAAAATGTTAAATGAACAATTGCAAAATATCTACATTTTACACATAATATGAAAATTTGTACTTTCCATACAAATAGAAAAATGTTGACAATTTCAATTACCCCTTTAATGAAAAAAGAAAATAAATCATTTCTGTTATAAAATCAACAAACGATGATTCATATTAAATACACTAGTTTCAAGCTCTCATATGTTTTAACCAACAGCTTGAAACTTGTATTATGCGTAACTATTTAACATTATACAGTGATACGTGATATAATACTTTTCATATTTATACTGCAGTCCAAAGAAGACCATATAATGAATTAGTTAAGGCAAAAAAAAGATGAAAAAAGAAGATAATATTAATAATAAATTCCTTGTAGAATGCACGTGCTTATTAATTTTAACCTTTATCATTTTGTCTTTCTTTTTTATCATTTCACCAGTGAAATGAACATATGTCCAATTCCAATGTCATTAATGTTGTTTGTGGGGCAACAACTATCTGTCCATCTGGTATTAAAAGGTATTCTCTGAAGGATTTGCCTCTCTGAATATTTCATTGTGGCCAATTTGAAGGCTTCCTTGAGAAGAGAAAAAGGCCATGTTAATTCTGGTCACATATAGAATATAAATCTACATATACATAATTAGTCACAAATAAACATTATCATGTTAGTGAGAGATAATATTATATGTCTTAAATTTATAATTCATATGAATTTCTAATGCATGACTTTAAGAAATGATTAGAATGATATAAAAATAATATTACTCAAATTTAAAATGCACATAAAGTGTAACAAAAATGTATAATGGTTGACATCAGAGCACAGCATGTTTGTAGGATTATCCAGTTTGGAAACAAACCATTTCATTAAACTACATTCATACAGCCGGATTAATCACTCCTCTAACCATCAGTGGATAATCACATTTTTGTTGCCAGTCTGACATTAAGAATCAGCGTCGTTTTGCCAATATGACATCAAGAATTCTTACATCAATAATTAATGTCTTGTTTCTATTTTCACATCAATAATAAAGGTCTTGTTGCTATTCTTACATCAATAATAAATGACTTGTTGCTATTCTTACATCAGTAATTAATAATAATATCTTGTTACTATTTTCACATCAATAATAAATGTCTTGTTGCTATTTTCACATCAATAATAAATATCTTGTTGCTATTCTTACATCAATAATTAATATCTTGTTGCTATTCTTACATCAATAATTAATATCTTGTTGCTATTCTTACATCAATAATAAATGTCTTGTTGCTATTCTTACATCAATAATAAATGTCTTGTTGCTATACTTACATCAATAATTAATGTCTTATTGCTATTTTTACATCATTAATTAATGTCTTGTTGCTATTCTTACATCAATAATAAATTACTTGTTGCCAATCAAAGAACAAGAATTAATTTCATATTGCCAATCTGACATTAAGAATCAGTATGTTAAAAAAAAATTCAGTAACCAGCTGCCAGTCTAATAGTGAGAAACAATGTCCTTTTGCCAAGCTGACAACAAGAAATGATGTCCAAATATCAGTTTGACATTGTGAATCAGGAATGAATGTTCTATTGCCAGTTTGACATCAAGACTCGATGTCCTGTTGCCAGTCTGACATTAAGACTCAATGTCCTGTTGCCAGTCTGTCCTCAAGATTTTGTGTTCTGTTGTCAGTTTGACATCAAGACTCAATGTCCTGTTGCCAGTCTGTCCTCAAGATTTGATGTTCTGTTGTCAGTTTGATATCAAGACTCGATGTCCTGTTGCCAGTCTGACATCAAGACTCGATGTCCTGTTCCCAATCTGACATCAAGACTCAATGTCCTGTTGTCAGTCTGTCATCAAGATTTGATGTTCTTTTGTCAGTTTGATATCAAGACTCGATGTCCTGTTGCCAGTCTGACACCAAGAAACGATGTCCTGTTCCCAATCTGACATCAAGACTCAATGTCCTGTTGTCAGTCTGTCATCAAGATTTGATGTTCTGTTGTCAGTTTGACATCAAGACTCAATGTCCTGTTGTCCATCTGATTAACATGAATCAATATCTAAATTTCCTATCTAACATAAAACAAATTAATATAATTTTCCCTCACATCAACTATCAATGTCCAGTAGACTGCCTGGCAGCGAGAATCAGTGGTTTTAAAGTCTTCAGCTCCATGGCTTTGTCAAGGAATGGATGTCTGAGCAGCTCATCGGCTGTCGCTCGGTTCTCGACCTCAACCTCCAGACAGGAGTGAAGGAAACTCTTGAGCTCCTCACTCAGTTTGGCCTCTTTTATCTCCGGCTTGCCCTTCGTGGCAATCTTGAAGATGGCCTTCAGAGGAGTTTCGTTCAGGTACGGTGGTTCGCCTTCCAACATCTCAATTATCATGATTCCCAGACTCCAGATGTCAACCTTATTCCCATACTGCTTCCTGCAGAAAAAAGTATTCAATTCATTTATTTAATGACTATCAGCACAAAAAAATTAATATTGCCGGTTAAGGAAAATAAATATTCAATTATCGAGAGTCCAAGCCTTAAGATGCCAATTGCCAAAAATAAATAGCAGATGTAAGCTGGGTAAAAATATTGTTCATTTATTGGAACATCACGCTCAAGCTAACAAAACTTTTCAAGTCCCATTATACTTATCAATTATGTTGCAGCTACAAAATATTTTGAAGGTACACAAGGTTCAAATTGGTGGAGGGCAAAACATCACTTGACTGAGCGATCTGTATTTTACAGACCCTAAAATGGGTTCTACACATTTCTGGAACCAAAAACATTACGAATACTGTTGTTTTAGGGGTTGGTAAGACTTCTGTCATATCTGTCAGGCTATTACAAGTTTACACAGAAATCTTGCATATTTTTCAAACTTACCTAGAAACCACTTCAGGAGCCATCCAGTATGGCGTGCCCACCATTGTATCCCGGTTAGATCGATCCCCACTCAACTGTGCACAGAAACCAAAGTCCGTCAACTTGACATTGCCTGTCATACCTAGAAGCACGTTATCACTCTTAATGTCTCTGTGAATAATGTTCCGATCATGCAGAAATCTCAACCCCGTAAGACATTCCTTGCAAACTGCAGCTATCTGACCTTCCTTCATGATGGTTTCCGTGACGACATCAGTCAGAGCCCCACCATCAAGGTACTCCATGACGATCCACAGCTCGTGTTCCATCATGTAACAGTCAAGAAAGTTGACAATGTTTTTATGCCGGTACTCCTTCATCACCTCAATTTCGGTTATGATGAGCTCTTTCTTCGGCTGATTGTTCAGATCCATCATCTTGATGGCAACCACACTATCATCATCCTTATGTTTAGCCATGCAAACCTGACCCGAGGCCCTAGACAGATCAACAACATGATTAGCATGGAAAATAGTAGACAATTTGATTTGTAAGTTCTACAAATTGAATATGATACAAAACATCAAATTTATGGAAGCATAAAACTTCCCGGAAAAAACACCCCAAATGAGTTTCAACATGTACTGTATTGTAATCATTAAAGTTTAAAAGATATCTTATTGGTTTAACTATAGCAACACAATTCTGTCAAGTTTTGATGAACGTGAAATGACATTGTCAGGAAACTTCTTTATAACTGTTATGTTTACAAACTATTTTAAATAAACTCAAGAGGTGTCAAAATGGGTGAAATTTGAGGACAAGACTTAATTTAAAATATGTGACCCCCAAAAGGCGATGTTTACTTTAGTAAGTTAAATAAATAAATAATTTCAAATATCAATGTAGAAGTAAACTAAACAGTAATAACAAACATTTTCAGGGATTTATCAATGATTTTTCACCAGGGCTCTATGGTTGAAGGGATTGGGGAAATTAACATGATTTTAGGCATAATTGAGAAGTTTTTTTCACACCACTGAATTTATGTAACTGTAATATATTTATTAACCAATTTTGGAATATATAGTCCAGAAATTGGGAATTTAAGTGCCATTTGCATTTGGGAAGGGGCCAATGTTCGGTATCATATAAAGCCTGGATGAATCCCTGATTCTAATACAGAGTTCATGCCAAAAAATTGTTTTGTCAAGGAAAAAATTGACAACAACCTGTGAACTTGATCAATCCTTTACCGTGATGATTATAGCAAGAGCAAATGGAATGCTATATTTTCTTTTTTATGACGCCATGATTATATGATTTGCTGAATACCTTATTATTGAGTAGTCCAGTATTATTAAAGGACCAAGCAAAAAATAATACCAAAGAAAATGTTTCCTTTTTGTTATTATTAACCTGTAAGTTTTAAATTTAAATATAATAAACAATTCTTAATAAAATGAAAATAATGATGGCCTGTGTATGTTATTTTGATGCATATTTTTCCTAGCTGCTGCAGCTAAATAAATATATGTAACTGGCCCCATGGTACAGTTGTTAAGATATCAGACTCATGGCTGGAAGATACTGGGATCAAACCTCAATCAAGGTATAGGAATTTTAATCTCAATACTGGCTCCAATCCAAAGTGAGTACTCCACAAGGCCACTTGAACCAACCAGTGCTCCAAAACTGGTTTATCAAAGGCCATGAAATGTGATGCCTTGTCTCTGGGAAAGTGCATATAAAAGATCTCTTGCTGCCAATTGGAAAGAGTAGCCTATGTGGCAGTAGCGAATTGCCTCTAAAGACCAAGAGTAATAAAACTGCCATGTCTGAAACCGAATAGCTGCTGAATAAATAATGTGCTGTGGTGTTACTAAAATTAATAAATATATGTTACCCGGAGCCAAGTTTCTTCTGTATTAGATACTTTTCATGTGGGTCACCTGCTGTAGCTATCTTACCTAAAAAAAAATATAAATAATAATGAATCAAATTGAATTTAAACAAATTTCATTAATTCTATAAACTGCTTGCTATAAAAAAAAAAAAAATTAATGTCTATAGAATCAAGTGTAAGACACAACCCCTGAAATTGCTCATGGCAATCAGCAATGCTGAGGAAATTGTTGCACAGTTTTTCATTCTCTGCAGCACTTTTTTTTGCCGGGGACTAATTTTTTTCAAGGTGTATTTTTTTCTTATTATTAAAAATAAAGCATACTTTACACTAAAATTGCCGTGGACACCATTTCTCCACAGCATTTATTTTACTGTGGCCATTTTCTTAATTGCAGGGGCTGAAGACATAAGGGACATAATTCTTGTCATAAATTATTAACAAAAGATGTTAACGTCTATTTTCAACTTTTTTAAGCATAAGAATTATGTGAGATCAGAAATCTATGAAACAAACTATCAAATTATCTTCAAGGATTATAATTCAAAAAGAGTTTATAGTTTAGAAAATATCTGTTAAAAACCAAGGAAATTAATCCATACATGGTGTGTAGTTCTAAAAACATGCAAACAGCTAATAATGAAGCCGTTTCCTAGTGCAAAGGCAATAACTTGGATTTAAGTCTAGAAATATGGACAATAAAATGCTGTAATTAAATTCCCCAACAGCCAATATTTATTTTGTACTTGGGGTGTTGGGGTCGTTAAATGGTGTAATTAAACAGTATATATATATATATATTATACACATACTCAATTCTGCATTGATTTCTTCATCTGATTTTGGGGGAGGTTTATTGGGCTTTGGTCTTCTGGTTAGAACTTCGTCATCTGAGTCGGCCATCTTTGTTTTTGCTACACCATCAGAGATGTCTTTTGTTTCAACTTCAGCATTTTTCTCATTATTATGATGATTCTCGATTACCTGTGGAGAAAAACGTAAAAACAGTATAGAAATATGGGGAAAGGACTTGAAATTGAGATGGTCTTTACGTCAGTCTATTAAACATTGGACTCACTCTGACAAACGTACACATGTGTTTGTAACTGAACATAATGTTTCACGATAGCAGATAACATTATTTATAGCAGTATTTCTTAAAAGTTATTACAATGTGAACAAAGAAGTGCGCATGCAATAATTATTGTTTTTTAATAACATCACTACAACACATTGATTTATTAATCAATGGATACTGGATGTCAAACGTTTTAATTTCGACACGTTTTGTGAGTATTCAGCTTGAAAGTCCATTGTCCTACAACTGGGCCCCAAAGGCCCAACATGTACAATAAATACTGTCAAATAATTTAAATAAATTTATTACCAAAATCTATTTTTTATATTATCTTTTTTTTTAATTTAAATGTTTTAAACCTGTTTAATGTTTTATGTTCATCAAGGAACAAGCGGGGAAAAAAGAAGCCATTATGTCATACATAGCATAACTTTCATTAAACCTAGAAACACATTTTATTCAATTTTAGACATGTTGGTTTTAGAATAACCACCATTTCCACAATAAATGGAATATTTTTTAAAAGGGTTGAAGTTTAGAAAAGCAGGGCCCTCAGTAGTTTGAGAAGTTACAGGGTACAACAGTGATGGTAGCCAGCGATCTTGGCATGCATAAAACAACATATTTTTTTACCAAAAACAAAAAGTAGACAGATGCAAAAGTTGTTACAGGCTGTGAGTTACCGCCGGTGACCACCTACTTTTGAGGGCACTGGAAAAACGAACAACAGTGGCTCACTAAAACTGAATAAATCTGAGTTTCTTAAATGATTACCAAGCACCTACTTTGTTAGACCAGCAACAGTTCTTTCCATTTGAAAACAGCAGGAGAGAGAACTGTTTTGACAATTTTCACATTTCTAACATTATGTAGCGTTACAAGGGGTTGGTTGGTGTGTGTCTAATTTTGACAAAAATAGCATTACATAATATTTGAAAGGCCCCAAGTGCACTAATCTCTCTCTTGTAATTAAGGAATGGGATGATACAATGTATATGAAGTTCACTAACTGTATCAGGTTTTTCTTCTGTCTTTGTATCTTTAACTGGTTCTTCTGTGAAAACATTACCAGCATTGTAATCTGGTTTTGGTTCTGGTTCGGGCTCGGCCCAGGGTGACTCTGACATATCTTCCACACTAACTCGTTCACTTTCTGAATCATCGCCGTCCAGTATCTCATCCGACTCACGAATAGTGGTCGCAATCTTTAAAAATTTACCAGTGTAATTTGCAGAGTTTTTTTGTTTGAAAGATTTCTGGTATGTTTTCATTGTCTTAATAGAGTTGATAACTGCCTCTGGATTGTCTCTCTGCTCCTCCTTTCTGTAAAACAGAGAGAAAAAGGTGTGCTGTATCACAGTAACGTTTTGACCATATTGTTTCACAACCTGCTCAAAATATCTGATGCCAAACATTATAACAAAATAATAACACAGACACATGATACAATATTTCATGAATAAATGGTCAGTTCTTATGTTGGCTAAGAAATTTTCAACATACACTAACAGGGTTTCACATGACGCAGGAATCCTGCATATATAACACAATATTTTGCTAAAATACTCCTAAATAAAATATAGGCGAGTCACGGTTGACGCAAAATATTTCCGTCAGTTGATTCTATTTTTTTTTAAATACAAAAAAACCTTATTATTTATGAGAAGAAAAAGCAATGGATATACTGTATGTATATGTATTATAATGATAGAATAGTAGTTAATGGATATAATATATGCATGTAATATAAACAAGACAATTATTCAGTTAATTATGTGATTGAAATAATATGTCATTGGTGACCCCCATTTTTGAATGCTTGACTCCCAAAATAAAACCATGTGAGTCATGATGACTCCCAATTTCCACATGCTAGGTGGAACCTTGATAGCTGTAGCTGGTTTCTTTTGAAGACCATAAGTTCGACACCTAACAGCCGCTGATTAAACAATTTTCTGAGTTGTTAAACAGTCCTTTCTTTTTCTAAACGTTATCTTTCAATTAAAGGTGATATCTACAGTTTTGAAGCACGTGTCGGCTGTTTGTCGTAAAATGAAGAAAGACGTATTACAAACACCTGTGATGCATACGCCTGTGCTTATAAAACGTTTTAGTCTGGATATCGTCTTTCACAAAGTTTGCATTCTTGAGCATAGCTAGGTCATACAAATTTAATGCACGAATTGAGATTTAATTTCAAGAGCGGACACATGAATTTCGAAAGGGATGTGTGCGCCAGGTGGCGGATATACAACAAAGGAAAATTAAAAGAATTTAAAAAGGGGCGTTTGCTTCATCTGCTATCTCTCCTCTGAATCCGCCTATGAATTTAATTTAGTGTTTCCCAACATGGACGGTACAGCCCCCACCCCACCTCCCGGGGTGCGGCGAGCGGTGAAAAGATCCAGGGGGTGATGAAAAAAGGCGGTAGGGGCGGCAGAGAATCATGATAACCAAGTATGGGTTTTATTTTTTTGTTTTAATTTTTTTTACAAAATCTAAGTCACGAACACAAGGAACACGTATGCTTTACAAAGAATGGACTTAACGTAAGTTATACAGGAAAGCAATGTTTTATTTTATTTTGCAGTATATCTAATACTAAGAAAGATGTATGTCTTTTATGTGTGTATGGGTGAAGATGGAGGGAGCGCTAGGGATGTGGTCTGAGAGTAAAGTGGGCAGTAGCCCAATCAGTTTGGGAGCCACTGATTTAATTTATATATTTTAAGTATTCTAAACAAAACGCTATACATAGTGTGTAAATTAACAATGTCTTCTACGTATCAAGGTCACAGACTTGAAAATACAGGTAGGTCTTACATTATATATTTTAAGTATTCTAAACAAAACGGTATACATAGTGTGTAAATTAACAATGTCTTCTACGTATCAAGGTCACAGACTTGAAAATACAGGTAGGTCATTTTTCCGGTTTCTTGTTTGCTTTGTGTCAACATAGCATTGTACTGGCAGATCTATAACAAAACAAACACACAATCAAATGATGTTCAGGTATAGGTATCCGTACTGAGGGACTGTTTTAAATGCAATCATTTTATGTTATCTTTAAAAGGCAGTCACCCTATTTTAGTAAAGGAAAAGAAAAATTTGTTTTATTTGACGACGCCTCTACAACACATTCTGACATATTTTTAGAGGAAACCCGCTGCCGACACATATGCTACTCTTTCCGATAAGTAACAAGGAGTCTTTTATATGCACCGTCCCACAGACAGGACAGCACATACCATGACCTTTGATTAACTCGTTGTGGACCACTGGTTGGAACGGAAAATAGCTCAAACTCCAAATGGATCCACTGAGAAGGATCGATTCGATCCCTATTTTAGAGGCACAATCTTCAGAAATCGGGGATGTACATGATTAGGGCATACAGAACTTTGTTTGTGACTCATCGTCAACATAGGCTACTTTCCGATTAGTGGTTATTATATGTGTTTCCAGCAAACAGGACAGCACATACCACGGTCTTCAAAATACCAGTCGAAGGACACAGGTTGGAACGGGAATAAACCAAATCAGATTAATAAGCCCAGAGGGTTACTATCCTACGTCTAAAGTATATCAAGCTAACTCTTTACCGACAGAGCAGGATCCCGTCCCTAGGGGATTCAGCTAAATAAGCTAAGGGTTGTGATTAGGGCAAAGGCAGTTTGTAGGGCAGGAAATGGACACCTTTCATGAACACCTCGACCTGGTGTTATCACTCATTTAACATTCATGTTTTACTGACACATCCACTAGACCTAGCCTTCTGCAAAGAAACGTTTACAAATGTACAATACAAGATAACGTTTTTGTTCTTTCTGATTTGTGCGTTGTGTAGAACACATTTAGCTAGCATTTAGTAACCAGGATGACCAAAGACGGATTGTGGAGGTGTTTTGCCCTGCTCTACTCACTGTCGGTTGCAATTTAGTAATTATGATGTATCTGCATGGAAGGAATTACTATTGTGTGTATAACAGATGCGCAGTACAGTTAGTCAGAACGTCACTTCCGCTTTATTGGGACTAATTCGTTAGGTGGCTAGCCATAGTGGCACCAAGACAGTAACTTTAAATAAACGTTAATTCTCGAAACCCAGCGGTGCAGTGGTTACACTAATCGGCTAGCAGGCGCGTAGCTACCTGGAGGCACAGCAGCATGTGCATCCACGAGTTTGCGCAAAAAAAAAAAAAAAACAGAGAGAGAGAGAGAGAGACAGACAGACAGACAGACAGACAGACAGACAGAGA
>JAULBS010016334.1:0-10917 GCA_032355785.1 Symmetromphalus regularis
TATGCAGATAAATATTAAAAATATTTATTGCATACATTATGATTACCCCCCCCCCCCCGCCAACTCAATTGTTGTTTTACACATGAATGAAAATATGAATGAACTGAAAGTAGTTCCAGCAGCCAATCAAATCTCATCTTTTTAAAGCCACCCAATCGTAGAAGAAATCTGCACACTGTGCAATTATCAAAAATATCTTGCCCATATGGGTAATAATATAATATATTTTTATGGTACGCGGTTATTATTTTATTATAATTATCAAAAATTAATATCAATGTCATATTTGCTAAGATTTATTTATTAAAGCAAAGTCACTTCAAGGATGTTAATACAAATGATATTAAATTCAAGTTCAGTGTAATCGGAACATTTATGAACAATATTTTTTAATGGACAAAGACATTCTGAATGAACCTAAAGCAGTAAGTGATATTAAGTGCTTCCCAGTTTTTGGAACGTGTTAAGAATCTTATCGAAAATGGCCGAGATGTTCTGAATGTTAAAATGGATAGTTACCTCACATTGTAATGAACTCGTCTACTATCTTCATTTTCATTGTGAAAAATCTCCATGTTGTACTACATGTTTCAATGGATAACATTTTAAATTATTAATTAACAAAGTAATGAAAAAACCTGGAACATAGGATTTCTTGGCTATTTCCAAAACTAGTCCTTTTTCTCCTACGTTCACGCAAACAAAAGTAATCGATAAATATCCATGTTCCAAGTGGCGTAAACAGAATATAGTTCATAAATGATTATGGAATAGCACTAAGGTTCTACATCCGAGTATTATCCAGACAGACAGTTCTGTTATTCACAAGTATATCTAACTCAGCACATACACATGACACATACAGACTATATACAATAAACTATCATTTATTGAGATAGTGTAGCATTTGTGAGTAGACTAAAAATGTTGCACCATTAACTGGAAAAGCTCTTAGACAAGTTATCAAGGTTCCTTTGTAAAATACTCGTATACCTTCAGCTGTCAGACTCTTCTTAGCACAATCCACTATTCCCGTGTACCGTCCCGTCAAGTCTGCCTGCAGACGACTTTTCATGGCATCAATGGGCATTACACCAAACCAGGTGACAGTGCCTGCAACGCCACCTGCTATCAGACTAGCTACAACTCCCGTAGAGTCCGTCCACTGATGTTTGTGCATCATGGCAGTGAGGTATTCATAGATTGAGCAATAAAACCCATACGAGGGTACATCTCTGTAAAGCGTCACAGTCAAGCCTTTAAAGCAACCTCGGATGCCGTGCTTTTTAAACATCTCCGTCACACACTGCAAGGGGCCATGGTAGTACGTTCCATGAGGTGATCCGTGTTTGTGAATGCCTGTGAAATTAGAGTATAACTCACAATCTTAAACCAACTGCTGACCGACGAGGTCAAGGTCAAATATTTAACATACTAAACAAAAGCTACTATGAATTACGCCTTTTGTGGACACAAATTTGGCTTTTATAATTCACAGAGAATGCAAGGGCATATGAAAATATGAATTTGCTAGTGAATAATTCAACATATTTATGGAAATTATTGGGATGGGGGGGGGGGGTGAAGAGTTTTTAATTAGATGTTCTGAAACTCAGACTTCCTAGCATCTGAATCTAAGAGTCATTTTAAAACAAATTTTCAAATGACAAATTCGACTATTTTCAGTATTTTCAGTGATATCCGAATGTTAATATTTTGTTTAGCTACAGCGGATGGCCCATTTCTATAAAAATCACAATAAGAGGCCCACTTGAGTAGTCAGGATGTTGGAAGTTTTTTTAAAATGGTGAATTCATATAAATTTAATAAATTACTGGTTGAGCTAGGAACATCAGAGATAATGTAGGATTTGTGACCAAATATGACAAGGGTGTCAAAATGTGTGTGTCGCGAAATGAAATGTTCAAATGTAAACTGTAAAGGCTGATACTTTAGATAAAATCGTCCCAAAAGTGAAGAAAAAGAGCACGTTTTTGTGCTCGTGATATCAATTTTATGAAATAGCATTTATTTCCTTATTTCTGTAGAGAACTGTCGATTATGACTAGAATGTCAGCAGGTCGCCGAATTTCTCAAATTTAGGAGTCCAAATTTAAAATGCCACTTTAAAATGAAATAAAGCTAATTACAAACTAAATAATGTCTAAAATAAGCAGTTGCTACATAAAGCATTACAATTAGGAAGTGATATAATGTTTAAATATACTCTTGATTGTTAAAGCGGCGGTCAATTTCCAATTTTGAAAACGGAAATTTGAAATCTAATTTACGATACCTGTTTTAGAAGATATCGTATCCTATAATTTACATTTACCGCCATATAGATTCATGACGAACTAGTTTTTGGACGAATCTTAAATTACATGCAGAAAATGATACATTCACACCCATGTTTAATTTACGAGACCTAATTTACGAGTCATAAAATTCTTAATTATTTTGCCCTAGAGTGGTGCATACTTAAATGAATCATAGCACACTGAAATAATTTCGGGATATGGTAGCCAATATATTACACTATTCAAAACTGCAAAGTATTATAGCATGGTGAATAGATGAAACTTTAATTTTGTCTGACTTCAATTGGCATTCGTGAGAATGAGTCGAAAGTTTGAAACACAATTTCTTGGCATCTGAATATCCTCTGGTATGTACTTGACAATGTTAACTATAGGGGCGGTTCCAGCAATTGTGAATAGGGGCGCAACATTGGAGGTCGAAAAAATTTCATAGCCCGAAAATATTAGGGGGTGGGGCGTCGCCGGGTGCCCCCCCCCCGCAACCCTTGGAACCGCGCATGAAATATTGGATTGATTATAATGCTCTTTCCTTGCATCTGATATACACATATTAAAAAAATAAAGGCATCTTCTAAAACTGAAGGAGTGGGGGAGGGGGTCTTAAAACCCTTGGATCCGTCGCAGAATAAAAATACATTTCAAGTAATTTACTGTTGTTTTCATTTGGTTTTATTATTATTATTTTTTTTTAATCTATAATAGCCAATAATGTTCACCAGATTTGATTAATTAGCAAACAAGGGAATGAACAAATGTGTGTACTCTATGGCATACAAACTTAAGGAGAAAAACATTTGGATATACTAGTATACAAAAGATAACTTTCTGGATAACCCATCTAATGATCTTACCGGAAGCAGTAATCTTGTGTGGGATTTGAGACTGCAGAATGACCTTGACAAGTTCAATAGGACAAGCCACAATGGTTTGAACAGCTCCTGCCAAACAACCAGAAAGGTAAATATCCAGGTTTGAGGGTCCATCACCTTCATTTCTCACCCGTTGAAGAATCTTTAAAGAGTTTCCGTACACACCGAAGAATATAGCGTTAACAACGCCATAAAATAGTAGAGGCCACGACATTCCGCGGAAGTAACCTTGAACCTGTGTAAAACAGGTTACGTACACATATTAGAATACATACACGAACAATTACATTATAAACCATATAATGTGTCGTTGATCATCTTCTTGTCACTAGTTAATAAACTAATCAATGCTTACTTCGTTACTGAAGCACACTTTAAACATAATTTCATTTACATACATTCTTTTACTTATAGACAATACGTAACTTACAAAACTTACAAAACGTGTTAAAGCACACTGATTTATTAATCATCGGCTAATGGATGTCAAATATTTGATAATTTTGACAGTTACCAGAAAAAAAACTCATTAGCAGTAACGGATATTTTATGTGCAGTTGTCCACTGAAAGAATAACACATGTCACGGCCTTTGATATTCATATACTGACAGTGACGAGAGACAAACTAATCAAAGGTTGAATCCATCGAGGGGTTCAATCCTTCGATCATAGCACTTCGTGCGAACACTAACGACTGAACTAGATGCCGCACCACATATTATATGTAATACGTACTAACCTAGATCGAGTATACGTGTGCTACATTCATTAGTACTGTCACCGCCCTAGCGGTTCAATAAGTGATGACAGAAGATGTCAACTGTTTACATCATTAGCATTAGTTCCACTCATATTACTTTTATATTACCTTTTAAAACATTATCATAGATTATATTAAAATAGTGGTAGTAATAGTCACTACAATACTTACCAAACCATAGGATTTTATATTTTTTATGGCGTCCAATGTTCCTGAATAAGAAGACGTTACAGATTGTGTCTGCAGCTGAACCTGTAAGAATTGTGACATTTCAACCGATTTATGTATATAATTAGATATTAACAGCTAGATGTTTTTTTTACTTTGGTATTTCTATAACAACAAAATGAATAATCAATGCTAAAGTTCTTTTACATAAACACTGGTCATCAAATTCTCTACAAAGTATGGTTTTGGGCACTCATTATCATAGCGTAATTTAGTATCAGAAAAACAACTCAAAAAGAAATGTTAAAAATGGTAACTAACGACATGGCATCCAAGCATATTTTAAAATCGGTTTTAGGATACAAAATTTTATTGTTTGATTTCATAATCAACATTTAATTGAAGAAAGATCGCTTGAATACAGGTAAGTCTTGAAAACTTGTTATTTATATACATTTTTCAGATATTATTTTAAAGCTGCAGTCTCTCCACCAAATCAGTTGTGTATCCATAACAGCTTCTGGAAACTTAATTTGAAATGAGCACGTGAATAGGCCTGCGTTTAACCAACCAAAAGGTGTGGCTACACAAAGTGGCTACTCTTATCGATAAGCAGCTACGGATATTTTTATATGTATTAGGTCACAGACTGTATAGCACAAATCGTTGATAAACCAGTTAACATACTAGAATTCAGGCCAGTAAATGCAAATTTGGATTGAAGCTAATTAATTAGAATAACGTTAAAAACGAAAATAAAACATGGATATCCTTCGGGCCTGAGTATATAATAGAGAACAGTTGAGGAAGATAAAATAATGGCGCGATACGAAGCAAATCTGGAAGATCTAATCTAAATAGTTAAATACCAAACATTTAGCAGACATAGCAGCTTAAATTAGATTGTGTTTGAAACGTTTGTTTTTAATAGTGAATGTTTTCCATGCTAACGTATTGGAAAAACCAAGACAACTCACTTTTGTCGTTTCAAAAGGATGTCCAATGAGTATCCCAGCACCTCCTTAAAATAAATAAAATAATTTTTACTTGGTAGAAAATCAGTTTAACCGGCTCCATATTTGACAATACATTTAAAATATCGAAATGCAATTGGGAAAAAAATCATTTAGTAAACGCTGGCGGACCTTATATCACAGGGTATTTATTATCTCAAAACACATTCTCAGGATTAGACTCGTATTACAACACAACCTCACCAATACCTGGATCCGCCATGTTACTCTTAAAATCGTACATGCTATCTTGTGATTTACTGGGTGATTTACATTTTAAGTGTTAAAACTGTTTAACATGAACATAGAAATATTCCTACCTGCCAGAGCTCCGGCGATGTAGTCATGCAGCAGACTGCCGCCTAGTCTTTTTTCACAGTATTCGTTTGTCGTCATTGCAGTCGTCCTGTAGCCATCAGATTCACATGTTTAAATCAATTATTAAAATAAAATATGAACTAACAGTTGCGTTCTTTCTCACAACATTAACAGATCGTCAATCCCGTGTTGTGATATACATGCTTAAATATATTAAACAAATACACGCGCTGTAGTCTTTTCTCTTAACAGTAGCCTACATATCAAATTTCTGTATTTCACAACAGAAAATGCCGAGTAAGCGATTAGAGCCACAAAGTTTGGGACGAGAAGAAAATGTTTAAACCATGTTAGTACCGGTAGTTGTTTTAAAATAATGTAATGTCATATATCTTGCTTCAGGTTAAATATAATGTCTAGGTATGTCCTCATGCTTCTTGTTTAGATGTGTAATTCTAATATATTAGCATGCATGAATCAGGCGCGGATGCAGGATTTCTGAAAGGGGGGGGGGTCCAAATGTGATGGGTGTATAGGACTAGGGGGAAATGGTTAATTTTCACGTCCTTCCACTTGGAAAACGTATTTTTTTTTAATCTAGAAAAAGGGGGTCCGGCCGTGGACCTCCACTCTGGATCCGTTACTGTGAATGACAGAGAGATTATTATAGCACATTGATTGTCGATCTAATCAGCGGCTACTTAACAACCTGTTTTAAAGATGCGATATTTTGGCACTTTGTCTGCAATACAATATAATAATAATAATACTAATAATAAAACAGCTACTGCCGCTAGACAAGCTATTATTTTTCTAATTAGTTTACTATTAACTGCAAGGAGTCTTGTTTATAACCACATATTATTGAGGATTAACGCGTCCGAGCTGCAATGAGTCCTTCAGTGGACATACAGAATTGTTTTCGATCCACCCAGTCGCCCACAACTAGTTTAACTGGCATGTGCAGTCCTATCTGTGGGGAAAAGCGCACATAAATGATCAAATGCTGCTGATTTAAAATAGTAGCCTACGTGACAGCAGCGGCTTTCCTCTGATAACCATGAGTCGCAGTGGACCGATTTGCAGTTTGGGCTATTTTCCGTTCCAACCAGTGGTCCACAACTGGTTTATCAAAGGCCGTGGTATGTGTAGTCATGTTTGTGGGACGGTCCATATAAAAGATCCCTTGTTGCTTATCTGAAGGAGTAGCCTATGTGGCGGCAGCGGGTTTCCTCTAAAGACATATGTCAGAATGACCATATTTATGACGTCCAATAGCCGATGATCAGATAAAAATCAATGTGCTCTAGAAGCGTCGTTAAATAAAACAATCTTTACTTTTACTTGGAATATGGCCGGTTTACTTGGCAGGCTATCTGGCCATGGATTCTAACTTCACGATCCAGCGAGTTATCCAGGAACACATGAAGCGGACAGGCGACGTGAAGCTGTGTTTCAGCGAGCCGCAGCACATCCCGCTACACATCCAAAACACACTCAGGCTACAGACGGACGGATGGACAGCAATACAGGGTGGAATTAAATCTGGTAAGTTACTCCACTCAAAATGTTAGCTTCAGAAATAAAGGGCGTTTTTTTTGTGAGATGGGAGGGAAAACATCATTTTAACTTTCCCCAGCACTTTGTTTTGCCTCTCGGATTAAAAAAAAAAAATTCAATGTGTATTTTTTAACATTATTATTAACGTGTGAACGCAAAAATTGCCGTGGAAAATGCCGTGAACACTATTTGTAAACAGCATTTATTTTGCCATGGACATTTTCTTAATTGCAGTGGTTAATTAGGTTTCAAACATATATAGTATATTAAACGAGTTACAGTTTGTTACAGTTTATATAAGAACGTTCGTAAATCATCAGAAGGATATGAATGCCGATTTCAGTTTCAGATCACCTTATAATCTACATAATTTGTGAGTTTTATTTATCTGCTTGCAGCGGAACAGAAATATAGAGTTCTATAGGGATAACGCCCCAGGAAATTGTATTTTGAATATAATAAAGGAATGTCATTTTGATCTGAGGTGTAGCCAAAGAGGGAAAAACGCTGAGCCCAGACGCTGGGACTTTGAACCATGTGGATAATAAATATCGGTATCGGGGAATAAAACAAATCTGCGGAAATTCCAGACGAGGAATGCGCCTCGTCTGCCACATACTGGTTACGCTAGAGTAAATTATTTACAATTAATTTTTATTAATATCGCAACTGATGAGGTTTTTTACAAATAAATTTAGATAAATAGTTAATAATTTGCATGTTTGATGATACGATTTTAAATACACCACTAAATTGTATCAACAATACAAACGAACAAATAAATAAATAGATTTTTGGGATAAACACTGCCTTCATATTAATTAAACATGAACTTTATTATTTCCCTTGTACTGACATCCTGTGTGCACTTGGATACTGTTGTAAGACATCTCTTTCTAGTCATCAAAGTATCAGTTGTCACCAAGTACCTACATAACATACATATCCTTAACTTGTAGCTCTTCACAGCCAGGGTGCAGACAAGCTGAACATTATCATCGGACCATTCTACACCAACTTGGCCATGGTCCTGCAGCGGATGCACATCCCATACCTGGTTACTGACTACAAAGGTTACGAGTGGATCGACATGAGTCGTGTTCAGGACACGACCAACTGGGGTACGATGGTAGAGATACGACCGGCTGCGCAGGAACAGAACTTGGCTGTCGTGGACTATTTCAAACTGAATAACTGGATGAATGCCGTGATGGTCATGCCAGAGAGCTCCGCTGATAATCAGGGTGAGATAATTTCTACGTGTATTTCCAATGAGAGGCGCAGATGCATGATTTCTGAAAGGGGAGTCCAAATGTGGATTTATGAAAGGGTGTCCATAAGTGATGAGTGAGTAGGAAAGGAGAAAAAAATGGGGGGGGGGGAGGGGGTAGTGGGTCTGATGAAGATTTGAGAGTGAGACAAAGCTTTTAAATAATTTTCAGTCGATCTTAGGATAAAAGAAAAAAAAAACACCAGTATTGTAAAAACTTTTACATAAATGATTATTTATTTCTTACTGGGATAATCTGAATCCGTTCATTAAACAGTGACATAACCAGGATTTTATAATGACTTACTTTATATTGGAAGAGGAAATTCAGCACTAAAATAATTATTAAGATTGTAAGACAGGAAAATATGACAGATGGTGGTGGGGAAAGCTGTATCTCTGATAACGCTAGTATCATTAAGTTTAATTATAAATAAATTTAAGATTATTTCTTTCCAGAGTGTCAAAATCTTGCCCATCAAATGATCAATAGTGGTATCTCGTTAATTCCATACACGGTGAACCCGCAATCAGACCAAATAAAAGAGACGACGAAAGAAGTCCTTCGAAATGTACAAATTTCCCGCCAAAAACGAGTGATCGTCTGCAGCCCACGTGACGTTAGAGACCGACTGATTGAAACCGTTCTTGTTGAGGTACGTGTTTAAAACAACAGGCTGGTTCCAAGAGGAGGTAATGTAATTTCTGTACCTTATCTCATGGTAACACTATTTAATATCAATTTTAGCTACTGAATATTCATTTTACACACACCCATCAAAAAAACCCCAAAACATGCCATAAAGTCATATTTTGATACTATCATACTAATTACTAAACATATCTCAGGCAGGCAAACCTGTACCAATTTCTGAAAAAAGATAATGTATAGACACAGTAGATTTATATTTTATTTAAGTTTAACTTATCTTTATTAACTTACTGTCATAGTCAGGTTTTATAGATGAATACTCATTAAGTAAATATATCGCGATACACGAAACCATATCGCGGTATGTATTGCACTCGACAAGTATTGCAATATACCGGTATAACCGTATATCGTTGAACCACTAAAAAGCAAACTTAATATAACTTGCAGTCTCCTTTAAGAAATACACCCACCCCTTACAAAAAAGCTTAAATAATGATATCCATTCATTAATTTGCAGGCGAAACCATTTGATCTTCTGTTGAATGAGGACCAGACATTCTTTATCGTTGATCCGGTGAGTATTAGCTGGTTGAAACAACGTCATTTCCAATTTGGCACAGCAAAGGAAGTATACTGACGAAAAAAACAACAACGCAAGATCAATTTTGACAATATAACGTTTTCATCCGTAGACCAAATGTATTAACATTTTACACATAGCTATCACATTGTACTGTTTAAAAAATATTTGGTTAAAATTGAACCAAGCCTTAGCAAGAGAGCGAAAAACGCCGAGGCACACCCAGACGCAGGGAGCTTGAACCATGTGGATAATAAATATCAGTATGATGGGAATTTTTTATTTTTTGCTGGCTACGCTAGAGATAAACCATTTAAAATATTTACCAATAAAAGAAAAACTGCGTTTGTTTTTCCCCGTCAGTATATATATATATATATATATATATATATATATATATATATATACACACACAAAATGGCTTCTTCCAGAGATAAATGTAATAAATTCTGACTTTTATTAATGAAATTGGAGATGAGTATTGACACTTTAGAAACAGAAGCGTAGTCCCACTGCTATTGTGTAATCTACTGTATTTATAATATTTTTATTATTTATTTTTAATCAGTAAAACAATTAAATTAATGGACAGGTGATATTACAGTTTAATGTGATTTATTACTATCAGAGTTCGTATCTACAACCTTTCGCTGGACCAGGACAGATGTACAGACTGGGCCTGTTTTCAGCACGATGCAAACTTCTCGCTTTCCGCTACGTGGAACCATTTCAAGGCGGCCCGTACGAAACTGCAAACGTGGCTATCGCAATCGATGCTGCGAGGGTGACCACAATGGCGCTCCATAAGTATATTAACCACCAATCTGCTAGAACTAATGGTTTCAGTTACAAAAGATTTCTGAAAGCTCTACGAGAGGTTGGTATATAATAAGTTGTGTTAAGCATCATGTGTAGACAAATGCATAACATACTTCTCAGGAACTGGAGTTGAGAAAGGGGGGAGCTGGGGCCATACTCCCCCACGTTTTAGGAGACAGCTAATAAAAAAAGATCAGCAAAAATATTTTGAGGCTCTGTGACATTATAAAGTGGCCGAAATCCAGAGAGTTTTCGAAGTATGAGGGGGTTCCTGCAGGAACGCTGCTCCCCTTCGGTCATTTAATTTTCTGTGCCTCACCCCCACCCCACACACTTTCAAATGCACTCCGCGGACCCTGCTTCTTACTGTTAATTGATAATAGGAGCAGGTTTATTTAGCTGATCATGTTTTCTGAAAAGAAAAGAAACAAAATAAAATCACACTCATGGGCGTACATACGATTTTGAAAAGGGGGGTTCGAGGTTTGCGTGACGTCAAGCGAAAGTCTTACAATAGGGGCCTATGTTTTATGTATTTTAGCTTGATTTCAGGTTCAAATATTGGGCATATATTTCTATGTTG
>JAULBS010016344.1:0-10917 GCA_032355785.1 Symmetromphalus regularis
GTAAGTGGATGTTACTAGCTAACAGTAAGTGGATGTTACAAGCTAACAGTAAGTGGATGTTACTAGCTAACAGTAAGTGGATGTTACTAGCTAACAGTAAGTGGATGTTACAAGCTAACAGTAAGTGGATGTTACTAGCTAACAGTAAGGGTCTGTAACACTCATTTAAATATTAAAATAAATTACCTGCAATTATTAATAACATACTGTAAATCATGAAATTATGAGAAAGAAATTTACATGAAAACGACATATATAAATGTAACCATTATCATACTGGTTATAAAAATGCAAGACACATTAATAAAAACACATATTTTTTTATGGCCCAGTCATATGACATTAATGTCTTCATGCATTAGTTTCATGATTTACAGTGTATATGAATCCTCTTCCTTCACAGGCATTACTTAGTGTGTGCTAATGACACATTATACCAGAATACCCATTTCTCAGATTTTTTTTTAAAGTAATAATTTCTAATAAAATAATCCATTGGTTTGGATTTTTTCTTAAACTAATTAATCTTTCTGTAAGATTGATAGTCTTTGTCTCTCACATAACACCTATAGGATTTAATACCTCAGATTCATAACTAAACTATATTCAATTCTGCTTTGGATTCATAAAATATTATATCTAATGAAACAAAATTTCCAAAACTATAATTTCAGGATGAACATTCTGGTTGACAAAAGTATATTTTATAACAATCCACATGTATGTAAGTATATTGACATAAGTTTACTTTATAACACTCCACGTGAATGGAAGTCCAGTATAGTAAAAGAATATAGCTATAACTTAACACAGGTGTATAAATGTTATATTTTATCTAGTATTAACTCATGTTACACAAAAATTAAAACCACAAACTCGGCATAAATCGTTAAGTTTGTCTGTATTCTGAGTATGGGTTTATATTCAGATATATGTACAACAGTGATGTTGAAATTTAAGTGAATACTGTTTGAAAAAATAAATCACAAAACAAAAATGGCACGATGCAAAAATGAAGATGCAGATAATTTTGTAAAATATAGAACTTTTTTCAGTTTGTTTCCAGAATCCAGGCACACTTTAATTAACAATAGAAATGGAAAAAGAAGCACCACTGAGAAAAAAGAACTCACTACTGAGAACATTAATAAGCAAACACCTTGTGTCATCACTGTTAAGATAGTGGTTCATGAGTGCACACTAGTACAGCTCAGCAACATTTTTCATGTATCTATATGCACAAAGCTTATTTTTGACAAGAATGATTTAAATGTGCAGCCGCTTCTCCACATACACGTAAATGCTTCTCTGTATAAATGAAACTTCAGTGCACAACGTGCTGTAGTTTAAGTCCACTTAAAGCAAATGAGTGCTAGTTTTCTTATCAGTCGTAATATCCTCATTAAGTGTGTGCTGAGCACCACAGATGGATTTCTTCATATGCTGAATAAGATTGTCTTTCCTATTGTACGCAGCACCACACACGCACACGAACGAACGCTTCTCATGTACAGTTCGGTGGTGCCTCAGCAGTGTGTAGTGGTATGTAAAGCTCTTCCGACATATTCCACAAACATGGCTTGCTGCCGATGCTTGCGTCCACTTCCCTCCAAGCCTGGAAAGGAAATGATGCAGGCAATTATAGACAGCTAGCAGCATGAATTGTCTCAATAGTACATACACATACACTGTAGTCATGTATGAACTCAACCAACAATCACACTACCATCCATGTATAAAGGAAATTAAATTTCACTGATAAAACAGTCTAAAACACTAACTAAAATTATACATATATACGAAGTCTACAGGTCTGGAAAAAAACTATTATTATTTATTACCCCAGTGGGCACTCATAGTGCGGAACATAATTTTAGTTATTTTCACATGTGAAATATCACACACTGGTTTAACCGTCCATTTCATTGGGTCGCTAAAACTAGGAAAAATACAATTTAATGTCATCCATAACGTTATAGGATAGCATTTCTCTAAACTGGTTCATTTTGCCAGGTTAATGGCCCGTATCTGAAAAAGGTTAGAGTATACTCCTGCATGTACATATAACTGTGAACCGTGGATTTAAATTCATACATCCTGACATGTTTATATGTGTCATAGTACATCTATGCAATATGATACTGAATCTATAGTGAGATATATTGTGTATATGCAGCAATGTACATAGATGTTTAGTACATGTACAAGTTGATGCCAAAGACATTTAACAATACATTTATTTTGTATAAAATATTCAAACTAGTTTAAAGTATTTAAACATTCATTGTTGAAATTACCTGTATTTTTTTGCATACATATCTTCAAGTATGGACAGTTCGGTATACTGATTTATAAAATACAAATATTTTTTACTTAAATGAATATTTAAGAAGATGTACAAAAAGAACATATTTCAACAAATCTGTAACACACTACACACTGTAAATGATGAAATTAACACATCCCTAAAGTAATGCGAGTGACGGTGGTCAGTCTGAAATGCAACTTGAAATTAATACAATAGGCCTTCCTTTGGTGTAGTACTCCTGGATAATAAACATGTTTTTGCAGCAATCAGCTCATAATACAGTTCCTTAAAAGTGAAACCACAACCATTGTTGTTGAGATTACCTCACTTAAATGAGAACAATAAAATGTAACAGAAACCATCATGGATTAAATATCTACAGACAAAAGTGAACACAATACATGCAATGCTATCATTACATGTCATATTATTAATGAAAATAACATGGACTTGCATTTTTCGCATTAATATCATGATCGCATTAATTTCAAGATCTACAGTATCCCTGTCAAAACGTATTTAACTCACTGAATCCAAACAACCACAACATTTTATCAATTTAAATGTATGCACACTTCAAAATGGTCGGTTATTCAGAATAAAATATACACTTTTTATCTGAAATATATTACCAGTTTTAGCTATTACAAGTGATGTCAATGTCTAGTACGTGTCCACTAATCACTAAAGGAATGAAGAAACCAGAATTAAGAACAAGTGTAGTACTCCCAGCCATCATAAATAGTTTTAACATTAAGCATATTCTTGTACAGTCAGGTAGAAAAGTCTCAATCTAAATATGTCGGCAAGCTGGCTTAATACAAATTAAAAATGAACTTGTGAGTCTTATCCCCAACTTTCAGTCATCATGGTTTGTGTGTTCGGATAATCTGTGGTTTAGCTATGACTGAAGTGTGTCGCCACCGTGGTGGATGTTCATGTGAACACGGAGGTGATCCTTCCGAGTAAAGCCCTTAGAACAAACCGAGCACGAGAAGCGAGTCATCTTGAGGTGAACGCTCTGCACGTGTCGGCACAGAGACTGTCTGAATGCAAAGTCTTTAAAACAAATGTGACAAGTCAGGGGCTCGGAGGACCGTTTTACCACATTCCCTTTCATCTGAAGTGTCAGGCGTTTCGAAGGCCTGAAAGTAGAAGACAGGGCTTATAAAAACTTATAAAACGGTTAAAGACACTTAATAGTCATTTCATGGCCACTCATTAAAACTTAAGGTACATTAAGTCAACATGGGATTTTCTCTCTCACAAACATGAACTTCACAGTAAACCAGTTTCCTTCATGGGTGATACAGATGGGCCAGAATACAGAAGACATACATTAGTTAGTATTAACAGTGATTCATGCTACTGCAGCTTTGCAATAAAGTTCCTCTCGACTACCATGTCGATATTTAGGATTATTTTAACTGTTGTACTATAAATTCTACAAGTGCTTATTATGTCTATTTAACATTCAAAATTAAGAACAAACTACATCTAGGACAGACTATATATTTTATTAGCACAATAGTAAATAATGTACACCAACAATGAAAGCTGCAAGGAGAGAAACTGCCGTTGCATACATTCAGTTCTATCACTTCACCAGATATGTGATGATGATGTAATGATTAGTTATATACTCTCACTTCTATCCATTTTTATATTTCTTTAATGACATCATTCCCCTAGCACAAAAAAATAAACCAGCTACTGGAGCGATCTCAGTTTTACTAATTCATTATATATGCAATGTAAGATGGTGCAATGATTATAGGGGTTCAAAACTACCAATCTGGTCGACAAATATGAATGACAATTTTGATGGACATATTAAAAACTAAAACAACCAGTTCAACAGCCAACCTCAATTTTTCATGACTTCATTGTTCTTCTACATACTTATTGTTTTACCCACATTAAATTAGTATCATATAAAGTGAATAAACATAAATAATATCTCAGTTTTTTTATTACAATGAATGATCATTTGAAGCAAAATTGTATTAAAATAATTTTACATTTTGTGCTCTAGCCTTGTGAACTAGTACAATTCTGGTGAACTAGTAAAAGAAACATTTATCCAACATACCAGCAAGATATTTTACATTTCTGCATCCCTGGATCAACAACCTCAGTTTGTACTGTGTAGAGACACATAACTTCAAATGATTAAATCAATTGTTCTTGCAGTAAAGCAAGAGTAATATCGAAAATTCAAACAGATTCTTTCTGTTAGTTTTTCTAATAAAAAAGATCAAGTTTTAAAACAACTACCATTTTGACAGATGCATCACAAAAATGTAATTACAATGCTGTCATATTACATGTCTAGGGTTTTTGCCAGAGGGTAAAACTGGTAAAATTCTGTCCCCTTAAATTTTATAAGAGTACAACTGTACACTCAAATTGTTGGGATAACATTTTTAAAGGTTTTTCAAGGAGCCAGACAACAAAGCCAGAATCAGACTGTTAGTATACAACAGTAATCATAGAAGTGTTCATAACTGACCAAGTGATGTGGAAAAATAATTGTTCCAGAACCTCCTACTCATCCCCATTCTGCGTACCCTCAAATTGTTTTCTGATGGAAACCCTTATTGACAATCAGATAAGATTAACAGCTATTATACTGGAAACATATGGAAACAGTAACTACAATATCCATGTAATGTCATGCGTGTGACGTCAAACCAACTGAAATCAAATCAGATTTATATTGCCAGTTCACAGGGTATAAAACCGCTTTTCTGAATAAGCTCACTTGATTTTATGTATGGTCAAGCTGAAAATGTAAAGTTTTTGCCAATGTTAATTTGCCAGTCAGCATGAGATTCATGTTTTAAATTCATACCCTGGGTTACTTGTTATGCATGTAATGAGATTTGGCATGTCGCACAAGAGAATCCTTTCTTGTAAAGACCCTAACACACAGCGGACAAGAGAAGTTGACGGCACGTGTGTGAACGGTCGACTGGTGTCGTTTTAGGTCGTGTGGATATGCAAACAGTTTGTTACATTCAACACATTGGTGACGCTGTTTCACCGACTGAACACTTTCTCCGAAAGCAGTTGCTATTTTCTCTTTCCTGGGCCTGCAATAGAAATAAAGTTGTGTGTGAATGGCCCAGAAAGCAGGATCACTTGAAAACAGCCATTCACTACATGTAACTTGCCAAGTTAAGTAAATGTTAATGTAAATATTTAAACACTTAACAGCAACTGCTTCGAGGAATGTGCAACAGCCATGAAAATGGTTTAAATGAAGCACAAACAAAATAAGTTTCAAAGTGCAAATCTACATTTTTAGAAGGGTATTCATCAGTTCTATCTAGTTGTAAACTTGTAAACTGAAAAATGTATGTATGTATATTATGTAAGAGTTGCTCTGTTGGAAGAAATAACACTTAATTCCCTGGGTTTAACAGTTAATACAATCACCGACTAAATCTGACGTAAATTTAACCAATTTGTGTGTGCATGTATATGTTATATATATATTTATAAATATGCTCTCTAAAATTGCCAGTAGAAAGGCTTTTATATACATACAGGGGTCGAATTTCACCAAGGCAATGAGGCCTTTGCCACAATGCCCTCTCAATTTTACTTCTAACAAAGGCACATATAGCTGTGCCCTTTTTCCGTTGTCCCCCTGATGTGTTCTCTGAATTGCCTTGGTGCCCTCTTGATTCCTAGGAAACCAAGGTAATAAGTGTTGTGCCCCCCAAACACCAAAGTTCGACACCTGTATATATATGTATACTAGTATATACTTGCACTGTTGCAGTAAGTAGCAGTAATATTACATAAACATACGCTACAAGTAAAGTAATATTATGTCAATATATGCCATAGTAATAATTACTAACAACTACTAAAACAAAAACAGTTAATATATAACATTTTATAACACTCAGACAAACTGACACCACTGTTTGAGTAAATATCAGCCTTGTTGTTACATGGTTAAGCAAACAATAAGTTAGTGAAATATTTCTCTTTAAAATAATCTTTACAATAAGTACAGGTATCTGTGATAAAATACTCTTCCAGGTGTAAACTGTCTTTTTTTTGGAAGATTAATGACAATAAGTTAGATACACATGCATAAACATTGATAATCCATTCTTAGACATTCAATAGGTCTGAAGTATTTGCGATGATACTAATAATGAAGGTTATGAACTGACAGACAACCTGTTGTGACATGTCCATAGCTGGTACAAAACATGAATTTGGAGACAAATGCCTCTTTTCAGCATACATACATGTAGCTGTATCATACCCAAAGATGTAACACTGGAATTAAATGTTGATGCACCACAAATAATGATAGAACACTAACATTTTTTGTACTGGAAGCATCATTTGTTAATAGTAATGATTTAATACAGGAATATATGTGGCACTTGCTGCTTTATGTCTGCACAAAGTTGAAACGTATTCAAATAATATATGGCTGAGTTAAGAGTAACCACAAAGACTGGAATGTGTGTGTATAAATGAGCAGTTTGGAACACATTTGTAAGCAATTAGGTCTCTGTATCACGAATACAGATGAAACATATTGAAATGATATATGGATGATTTAAGAATAACCACAAACACTGGAATATATCATGAGCTGTTTGGATCACATTTGTATGCAATTAGGTAACTGTATCACGAGTAAAGATGAAACAAGTCGGGATGGTGTTGTCTTACATGCAGATTCAGATTGGAGTTACAACTGAACTGTTGTATCACGAGTAAAGATGAAACAAGTTGGGATGGTTCTGTCTTACATGCAGATTCAGACTGGAGTTATGACTGAACTGTTGTATCACGAGTAAAGATGAAACAACTCAGGATGGTGTTGTCTCACATGCATATTCAGATTGGAGTTACGACTGAACTGTTGTATCATGAGTAAAGATGAAACAAGTCGGGATGGTGCTGTCTTACATGCAGATTCAGATTGGAGTTACGACTGAACTGTTTCCCACACACTCCACACTGACACTTGCTCTTAGCATGCACAGTTCGGCGATGTCTTGTCAGAGCCGAATGAAAAGTGAATGTTTTTGCACATTCAGCACACTTGTGTGTCGGGCCTCCAGTTTGCTGTCGTGACTGGTAACACAAGTTTGAATGTTCAGCCACTCTGAAAGGGAAGCAAACAGAAACTATGTAAGCTATTGGTGAATGCAGTGAGCATCATATGTCCGAGGTATTCAACAAACAAGTTCACACAATCACAACTTAACTACTATGTAAGCTATTGGTGAATGCAGTGAAGATCATATGTCCAACATATTAAACAAACAAGTTCACATAATCACAATGTAACTTCTCATGTAAACAAGTGGTTTTGGAAAGAAATTCATCATGTACACATTGTAATTGCACATACAAATAGTCCAGAGTAACGTCACACGGGTTACACCTTTGGTACAAGAAAAATGTTAATGTCCTATTCAACACAAAAACAGTACCAACTTGGTACAAAGCTCAGTAAAACCGTTTCTACTGATCAAACTCTTGAAATTGTGCACACAATCAACAAAACGACACTTGTGATATTTCTACAAAATGAGTAGAATTGTTTGATACTATTTCTTGTCTTCCTTCTTGAGAGGCAAGTCATCCAGTATGGCCAAGTCAGGGTCATTGGTGGCAATGTTTGACATGTCTGTGTCTAGATCATTTCTGGCCAGGTTTGATGGGTCACATCCAAACAGTGATGTATGATTTGACGACTTGAGGTGAGAGTTAAGATGGTGTGCTAGCACATCTTTCCTGTTGAAGTTCTTGCCACAGACAGGGCACGTGTGAATGAAGAGTCGTTGGTGGACGCTCTGATTGTGGCGCACAAGGGTCCAGTTATAAGTGAATTTTTTGTTGCAAATGTCACAAATATGATTTTTTTTAGATTTTATGGAATATCTTAAGTCCTCTGTCAAATCATTATATGCCTCTCCTTTTGTTCCAGCTCTGAAAACAAAACAAATGCAGTTGAGTGGTCGGTCTTACAAACATCTTAACACTAAAGTACAACCAGATGCAAAGTGAACAGCTCATTTAGGTATAAGACGCCTTATAAATATCAACAGAAATAGTGTACAGTATCAATAAAGGCAGCAGTGGTTGGAAACTGAAGCAAACAGTTACACGTACATGTACAGTTTGTCACACACAGATTACAAAATAGTTCTTAAATGTACATTTATGACAATTCTGCTTTGGTCAAAGCCATGTAATCCAGTTGAAATACTGTTCCACTTCAAACAATGCATTCTTCAAGTCATCCTTTTCAAGCCATCCTTTTCACTGCAGAAACTCTGTTACATTCATCTGTCTTCAATGTTACACTAGGTTTGGTGAAACATTTTTAGGAATATGGATGGGACTGGATGAAAACAGAAGTCTGATATTCTATATAAAACTGTTGAGTTTCACTGCAGGTTCTATCCAAAGAAAGGTTTGCATTTTAAGTACATGTAATACTGTTAATCTCAGAACAGATATCCAAACCAGAAGTCTACATGCAGGCTGGTTCATTTCATTAATTATAGGTCCTATCCAAAAAGAAGAATACATTTTAATACACATAAATATAGAACTGCTGGAGTTAGTTACAGGTCATAACCAAACAAATACAGAAAGTTTACATTCCACATGCAGGACAGCTGAACATTATTAGATATCAAAATAAAAATCTGTGTTTTATTTGTAAATAGGTTTGCAAGACTTCAATACAAATTTCCAAAGTAACACTTGGGAACTTTGTTAAAGACATTTAAAGAGAAGTCTATATTCCACATTTACATGTATGATTGCTGCACTTCGTTTCTAACATATCCATTTCTATCCAGTTCACCCAATTCTCTATTGATGTGGTTTGTGACAACTATCGTGGTAGTAAATGGGTTGAAATCAATGTTTATACAAATTCAAGCCTTGTTTAAAAAAAGAAGAATATAACATGTAAATACAGACAATGTGAAATGTAGAAATCTTCAAATCTTTATAAATGGTGTCCCTCAAGGTTCTGTTCTTCGTCCTCACCTTTTTATTTTGTACATAAATAATCTTTTACATGATGTTCCCTAGGCAATGAAATGGATACAGGTATCACTACAGGTATCTGCTGATTTTGTTTCAACATTTTACACTGACTCAATTCTATGAAAGAAATGGTGTTGATATCAGTTATTTATTAATATTAAAAACACATGACAAGTATTCAATTATAGATAAAAACTATACATGTTGCTATGTTACTGTATATCTTTGTCTATAAGTCAAATTTTTTACACCAAATTTTTTTGTGAATAGCATGGGGGTCAACTTATAATAGAGTCAAAAAAATAAAATATATATATATATATCGTATTGTGATAATTGATGTTTAGCAAGTCTAACAAAGGTTTGTTCTGTTTGATTTAAAATCGTAACAATGGAATAAAGTAGCTTAACACTCAGTGGTACTACTACTGGTTCCATATTTAACCGGGAATGAGCCCATGCCCACGAATAATCCCACTCCTATTTTTAGACATTTAATGAATTAGGCCCATATCTGCGAATAAGCCCATCCCTAAAATTTCACGATTTTTGCTGCTATTGTTATTAAAACAAAATCCAACCTTGTGATAAGAAAGGTGAAAAACAGCCTGTCTTAATAGCCATCAGTGTTTGGTTGGGATGAAATAAAATAAAACATTGTTCTACTTAGTATCATTGTTGGAAATTATTTATATTACAGGTATGTAATAAAAAATTATTTTATAGTTGTAACATTAGTTTGTCTTTTGAAATAGTTTGTTTTCAATTTACTGTTGGCTATGTTTCTTTTGTTTGCCAAGTTAAAACAGCTAACAAGGAAATGTACGTTTCAGCATAAATCTCAGGTGAATCTTGCTTTGATCAAAGCCGACAACTGACTACAAACTTTTTCTCACTGGTTGTTGGAAAAATGTCACATGTAATAAGATTGACAATTCAGGGGTATAAAATAGTTCATTAACCCACGTGGTTTGTTTCATTTGTGATTATGCCAATCAGTCCAGGTCCATACCCTGATCAAAATTATAGAGGGGTCACTACTTTTTATAAACAAATTATGTGACTATACTCATTTGGCAGATATATTGCGATTCACGAAACCATGTCACATATTACACTCAACAAGTATTGCAATATACCGGTATATCGTTGCACCCCATACTTAAATATCCACTACACCATCTACCCATCAAGAAATTTGTTTAATATGACCCTGTACAAGTTAAATTCTAGCAGTGTAACACCTGCAGATTGTGGTTCATCAAAGAGTCACATCTGATGCAAGAATACACACTGTGTTTTAATTTAGATCTGACACACAGCTAACTACAGGCTTTGAACTTTGCCAATAGGAGAGTGTTAACAAAACAGCATTAGACATCAAAGAAAGAAAAGAACATTGTTAAACAATCTTGGGTAGGCATACTACTGTTTTCAACTATGTACATATGAAAAATATACTGTGTTTGTTTTTATTGTTATATAAACTTAGCATTAATAAAACAATATATCTTTCTACTATATTTTAAAACACAACAAAATACAGAGGGTGCTCAAAC
>JAULBS010016355.1:0-10917 GCA_032355785.1 Symmetromphalus regularis
AATCTGTATTATTGCATGAGTTACCAACCATCTAAAACTTGCTAAAATAGAATAAAATTAATATTGTATACCTTACTCTCAAATATACATGTAAACCAAATTAGTGGGAACTGATAGATTTTGTCAACATCGCCATCTCGGCATTTTCACGAAAAGCAAATACTTTTTTTCCGCGGCTTAAAACAAATACTTTTCTGCAATAGATTTTTGCAAAACTTGACCAATAAGTATATAAATATACATTAAAGATGTGAATAAAGTTTTTAAAATGTTCTATCCTTATCTCCAAGATCAATTTTAAATTTGAAAATGACTTTTGATTTTCAAATTACACAACTTTCTTAATTTTTCTCAGAGATCAACAATTCCAAAATGAGGTAGCAGGGGAACGCATGAACTAGGTCATTTGGTATAGCTTGGGAATCTCTAGAAATAGACTGATGACACCATAGAAAACAGGTCGCCCCTCCTTCCCAAAGCGAAACAAAGTTTTAGGCCGTAGCGGCCACCGCATGTAAGCAGAGTTTGTCATGTACCTAATACAAGTCATGACCAGACCCATGTAAAGCTGGTAATAGGTCCCTTCCAGATGGGAAATGTAGGCCCCCATTTCAGATGGTTAATTAAGTGTTTTTGTAATCAGTGCTAATTACATCATACGTATACAAATCATAGGCCCATGCCAACATCTGTTCAGGGCTGGTCATGACAATCACTGAAATGACAACGTGAAAACTGTCCTAGCATTACAAAGATCCATTATTATATACAAACAGCATCATTTATAAACATCAAGTTAAACATTTTGGATGAAAAGTGTTTGATTTTGCTAATGTTACATTTAAATACAGGCTGACTGGAAACAAAATGTAACTGATTAAGCCGGCTAGATACATGTATGCCACACCATGACATGCCTTGTTAGGTCAAATACAAATATTAGCAAAATTAAAACATTTTCATATATAAACGGTAACCTTTTGACTTTCATCATGCATGTTATTTGTATTCAGTATTAAGTTATTACAATGCTAATACAGTTTTCAGGTTTTCATTCCAGGGATATTTATGTATTATGTGTAATAAACAGAAAACAGGCACATGTTTAATTTGCAATTCAGTAGTATCAGGGGTGCTGGAATGAAATTCATATGGGGGGGTAGGGGCTGATCCCATTTCTGAACATCAGAATGAATAAAAAAAATTTTTTATGAGAATTATTGCAGTCCCCCGGCTCAAATGCCACTGGGTATAGGAGCTAACCACTAAGCATTCATATAGTGAACATCATTTCTTGTAGAGTATTATTAGCAACTGTAAGAAAATTATTTGGAGCACAGATACCATATTATTTTTTAATATAAATAACAAAAAACAAAATCTAATTGTAAGGAGTATTTTTTGGTTTTCCTATTTTTCAGAGATGCTTATTTCTATGTTCAGCAAAGAAGATTCTGCATAAATCCTAATGAAGGGTTCTCACAACAACTTAAGGTATCTATCATAGGCAGATCCTCGTCACCAGTTTTTCTATTATTTCCCAATATAATATGGCCCCAACTTCACTGGGTATAGGTATAAATCCTAATGAAGGGTTCTCACAACAACTTAAGGTATCTATCATAGGCAGATCCTCTTCACTCACCAGTTTTTCTATTATTTCCCATAATTTCTTCATAACTAACTTTGCACACATCTTCAAATATTAGAAATCTTTAAAATATGTTTGAACTCCTTTTTTTCCAAATTTTTGCTTTGTTTTAAATAATCACTTCCTTAATAGAAAGACAAATGGATTTAATCAAACTTCACTGTTGTCTAAATTCACTACATGTATATGTATATTTTAGTTTTCATAGTTTTTTCTTTTTTCACTCTGCTGTGTGCAGAAATACAGACAAGGGATATAACCTGGTTTTCAGTTTTCTTTTAACTAAGCCTGACCTCTGACCTATGCACCTTTCTCCCCTGGAAGTGGACTGATCCAAACGGGTGGCTGACCCAGGCCCTCTTGCATCCACAACCTGGAATACAAAAATCCTGGCCAGAATGAGGGTGGGCATTTCATCAGACTAACAAAATTCTTTACAAAACTATTTCTTCACCTTTGTGCAAAACTTGCAAAATTAATGATGATATGGCCCATATCATTGAAAAAACATCATTTCATTTAGGCTTAACTTTTACAGCGAAGTAGTATCCTAAAACCCAGTAAACAAAATCACACTGAAGTGACTCAGGCAGTGTTGACATTTGTTAAGGCAACAAGTCTCAATATCTATCATGTCTTATACCTCCATTACAGTGGGATTCACTGGGTAAAACCCCTTGCCTCCAATACTGGCCTGTCTCAAACTCGAATACAGTTTTTATTCTACGTTCAGGACCTCTTTGCGTTCCAGACTGGCCGGTATTTTTATTAATTAACTTAAATTTACTTAAATGGCAACCGTGTACTAAATTTTTCTATTAACTTATTAAACCTAGGGATTGTGGGGCATCTCTCCTGAGATTATCTCCCCTAGTTTTTAAACTTCCTATTATCTCCCTATAATTTTATTATTTAATAAAATACATTTGACATTATTGGCAGATAATAATTTGAGAGATTATAAATTATATAATAAACTGAAGTGACAGACACGACTCTTGTATGTACCATTTATGTATGTGGGTTATTTAACTTTTCTTCTGGCAGGAATCACTGGCTTTATTTTACCTTTAATAAATTTTACAAGCCTTTAATCTACCTTTTTAATTAAGTATTGATAATAAAAAATTATTATTTTAATCCACATGCTTTTTAATCCAGATGCTAATGCCTGGGTAAGTTGGTTATCATGTATTATATGCCTTTTTTTCAGCCAACTGCTTCCCTGGTTTTTGTTTGCACTGTGTCATGAACTCAGGCTGGTGGGGGTGGGCGTGACATGCATTAATGATTCGTTATCATCCATGCTTGTGAATGATGTTCTCGCTCTTTGAGCCCTCAGATGTTGTGGTTGTTTCCGTCTGCACTTTTGCATCCCTTCAATGGTTCTGCTCTGATGGGTGAACCTGCTTGGTGATACTAACAAATCTCTACAACACTTTCCAAATATTGTGGCAGGGCTGTTCGGGGGGCTGGTGGCCATCCACATAGGTGGGTGGGGTATGGGGGCGACATGCATTAGGGTATAACTTTATATAAATTGTTAGGTTGCCCTGTTCACATCCCCTTCCCTGTGGCTGGATGTAGGGGTTTTAGCATCAGGTTCAAAGGATAATTCCCATGGGAACTATCAAATCTCCTTTAAATTAATTAAAAAATAAAAAGTCCCAACTTTATTTTATTAAAGCAGTGTTATAGCTATCCACCCCTATTTGTTTTCATTCTCCATTTGTTTCTCTCTATTCTTAACACCCCCCCCCACCAATCAGATCCCCTCCTCTTAGGACTATGGATGGGGGGGAGGGGGGGGCATGCCAGAACCGATATGGATGTGGGCACAAGATAATAACTTAGCGGTCTGAAGTTTCCTCCATTTTTAAAAGATTTCTTGCAAAATTGACTAATGTTAAACACCGAAATAGTTTCTTCATTATTTCGTCAAACAGTATATTCAGGGTTATTTAGGGTTTAGGTGGCTGAAACCTATTAAAGCTCTGTTTCGGCAACTATAATACTGAAAATGTTGGATGTTAATCAAAATAAAATATTTGTTTGTCAGACCATTTTTCTGTATACCATAAACGTCTTATTATCTGGTTCTCTTTATTGTGCAGTGGTGATATCAGTCTTTTGAGCTTCTTAAAGTAAGTTTGGTCCATTGAAAATTAATATTTACCAGGACCTTGTATATATATATAATATTTTTTTTTTATCTTTAATGCCCCCATGACATTCTTTCAGAATATGGCAAAACTGTACATTTGTTATAAGTTTACATTTGTGCATATTTCCAGGAATATGAACCTATTTATCAAGCAAGACTGTGTCTCCAGAATGGTGAAAAGTCAAATGAAAATGGTATGTATTTGATTTATTGACGTTATGATGTTAGGTGTAAATATCAGTTTCTTAACAAAACAAAATAACCAAACAAGGTCTACAAGGCTCAGCCATGACTTATTGTAATGGTACTAGCAAGTGGCGTATAATTTTATCATTATCAATTCTTTTAATTTCTAGAACCAAAATAAGTCATTTAATTTTGGCATCTGTTAAATTCTGTAATCTGTTCAGGGCTTGATTGATTTATCGGCTCCAAATTCGATAATAATACAATGGAAACTCATGCATCACTTTGTTTAAATCAGTGCAGTAGTTTTGGTACCACATGGATTCCTATCAGTTTGATAGTGTGTTAAATATTGTATATTTGACGCCTAATACCTGTCTGTTAATTATAGTGTTCAGTTTTCAGTAATCAGATATTCCCTTATTTACATTAAAGGCATATTCCCACAGAATTTAAGGGGCTTTGTCTTCTAAATATTGATTACGAATGAAACTTGCATGCATTTGGGATACTAGATATCGCTTTCATATCACTTAAGACGTTTTGACTGAACCATGGTATAGGGAATTCTATGCCGAGTCGATCAATTTGTTTTCACATTTCAAAATTAGACTTCAAATTTAAAGATTTCAAGAAATGTTTTGCAGTTACAAAAATATTCAGACATTTCAAGATAACAGCTAATGGGGGAAATACCTGTCACATGACTCGAAATATATATGTCAAACCTCCTTCAGCAGTAAAAAACATTATTTTTTCGATTTATTTGTCCGTGAACATAATTCATTATTATTTTTAAAATATTGATAATAAGCAAGATGTGGTGGTTATATAAGTAGTTGAATGAAGTATTTCTATGGAAATTAATTAGGTCAATGGTCTCTGGGACTATGCGTTTAACAGGTAGTTAGAAGGTCATGCTTGGTGGAAAGTAGGGAGCGGGAGGTACATGTAGCTCAAACAGTAGCGTTTCTGCCAGTGAAGCGGTTGGTTGTTGGATCGATCCTTCTCGGTGGACTCGTCTGCAGTTTGGGCTATTTTCTGTTCCAACCAGTGGTTCTTAACTGGTTCCTCAAAGGCCGTGGTATGTATTGTCCTGTCTGTGGGACGGTGTACATAAAAGACCCATTGCTGCTTATTGGAAAGAGTAGCCTGTGTGGCTGCAGAGGTTTTCCTCTAAATACATGTAAATGTCAGAATGACCATATGATTGACGTCCTATAGCTGATGATAAGATAAAAATTAACGTGCTCTAGAGGCGTCGTTAAATTAAAAAATATTTCCTTTTTTGGGGTGGAAAGTAATACATTTTAGTTTGCCATGACCCTGGTGCTGAATCTCCAGTTGTGGCTAACATTCTTGAGTGATGTAACTGCTTCTTTAGTTGCTAACGATTTTGGGAAGCAATGTGATTATTAGGGATAAATTATAAACAAGTTACTGTTCAGAAAAAAGAATTACTGTTATTTCATATGCTTTATTACAAGTGAAAGTTAGATTTTTCAATGTACTGACTCTTTAATACTAAAGTTTCATATTTTTCTCTTTGTAGGGTTGCTAAAAAGGAAAGTCCGAGATGATGACAATGATGACCAACAACCTCACAATACAGAACCAATATTTCTACCTGGAACCTGATACCAACTTGAGTGCACTGATTTGTGCTTGAAAAATCACACCATATTTACATTTTGATTAGTGCTTTATGGAGACGATGTGGAAATTTAAGTGCCTGACTAGTGTTGACATGAAGCTGAAAATTACCGACAGTCACTTGATTGATGATATTCAGAGTATGTGATGATCATTCCCATCTAGTTTGTGATTACCAGTTTCATTTATGTTGTATCCAATGGAGTGGAGCACACTTGGAAGTTGTACCTGGCACTTATTTGTTTATAACACACTATTACTATTCCTGTACGTGTTAAGATGGCAAGAACCCCAAACTACTTTTTATCTTCACTTGGGCTCACTTTACCTATAACGAAAATAGACAGTCTATAAAACAATATTTGGCCACACAAGGTTTGTTTAAATTAGCGAGATTTCAATATTTGTAAGACTAAAATTTAAGAAAATTAGTTAAACTTCTTTCCAACAAGGCCCTGGTTCAGAAATTAAATGTTTTTGTCATAATGTCTTCAAATAACATTGGGTGTAGTTCAAACTCTATCATTCTATGGATTATTAATGTGGTGAAACTTCAAGTTATACCTGACCTATGAATGAGTATTCTTAGCAGTCACTTTATTTTGATGTGATAAGCATCACCTCACATTATTGTTGGTTGAGCCTGTGAAGATGTAGAATGGATATTTGTTTTTGTCATTTGGCTGCTTTGAAGGATGATTACCATTTTGTTAAATATTACTGAATAAGAAGGACAATTACAACTTGTGTTTACTTTGAGTTTAAAAAAAATTCATGTGGAACAATATTACAGTTGGAATGGCAATAATTCATAGTTTTATCTTCACTCTGGATGAGACTTCATTATTTTGTAGTTACGTGTATTTGTAAAAAGAAAAAATTACATTCACTTTACTTTGTTTCTTTATGTTTATCGTTTGATGATTATTTGGTGGTTGTGTAACAATACTGCTAATGAAGACTGCAAATAAAATAAACTTCTTTCATTTGACACAAACATCTGATTTGAATGATGGTTTGAGAAGCTGACTGTAACTAAACCACATGATTGGTGTTAAAGTGCCTTTCTGTACTATGTTGAATAAATATATTTTTGAATTTAAATAATTATGACTTTTTTCTTTTAAATGCTGTAGAATTATTTGTTTAATGATGGTATGTTTTAAACATCTATTCATAATCATAGCTTTAAATCATGAAATAAACAAATACGCCATTCTGATTTTTATATAGTAAATGACATATTTTACTTTTATAAAACAGATAAACGATCAATCTAACATCTTTTGCAATACAGTATTGTTATTTGTTTGTTTAATGAGCACCCAGCACAAACAAACATAGGTTATTGGGGGACATACACAGGTTAAATATAAAAACTCGTATATTTCTAGTCCATATCATAATGTAAATAAAAATATTCATAATTGTTATGTTATATAAACGTTATGATGACCTTTGCTTCTGTATAACGAGAAACGCTTTCACATGCTTAGAAGTGGAAAAGTTCATCTTTGTTGTCATCACCCCTTCGGAAATTCTTCCAGTTCCCAGGAAGCCAGACATTAATATACACCCGTCTGCAAGCAACAGTTTCTCTTTATGTAAATGTCCTAAACAAGATCAACTCTTTGTATTCATGCAAGCTGTGGATACATATGACATGAATACCCCTTGAGCATATTGTTTGAATGTCTTCGATTCCCCCACTAATACTAAATCTACCAGTGGAGGAATCAAGGACATTCAAACAATACGCTTAGTATTTAGTAGTATTAGCTGTGGCTAAAATTCATGATCTAAGCAACCTAGATGAACTATGGATTGCCTTTGGAACTGGAAAGTATTTCATATAAGTGTCAATTCATGAGATTTCCCGTGCATTGGGTCCTCAGATAGCAAAAGGTTTGCCATTTCTTCATGCCTTAGCCACTCTACTATAAGACAGAAGGGAAGAAGTCCCAGTAGCTGAGGATCTGCTATATCGAGAGTAGGAGCCTATCACTGCAACTTCCTGTTGGGTAATTACAAGGGCAGCATCAGTCACATCATATGTGTCCAGAAGAGTCGTCAAAATACATCGTTGATACAAGGTATTGTGTATTATAGATCTGCCTACCCACAAAATGCCCTTTCGGGAACCTTGGTACCATAAACATGATTTCTCAGGAAATCTAATGGTTCTGTCAGGAATGCATCACTCCTGACAACTCATTGCTGAAGTTAAGGCGGCAAGTGTAGCAGTAACAGTACCAAAAGATTGCACTTTTTGTAGACAGTTTCAGCACTGGCCAGTCGGTGGTGTAATCGACTAAAATCCTGCAGAATTCTTAGTTTCTTTGAATCTGGTCTCGGCGCTTCACCCGTTATTTTACTCATCATCACATTGTTCTCTAAAATGTCTCGGACTATTGACAACATCCCACTGACAAAATCTGCCCTTGATGAACACATTAAAAGAGCAGCTTACCAAGCAGGGCACCTATGGGGTCAAACACTACAGCTCCAGCTATTGGTTCCAGATAAAATGTCAAAGCTTTTCTTGCAAATGCAGCAAATCCTGCAAGGGGAATTGCAAGTGTTTTAAAATCAACTTAGAATCCACCTGACTGCAAGTGTGATAGGTTTAGGTACGCCTTGAAATCCAATGTGGCAGCTATCTGGCTTCATTTTAGATGATGCCACTTCATTACCTAGTCAAAAACATTGGTTTAAATTTGGAATTTTGTTTGTCTTACCTAGATTATAAAGATAGCTAAAACCATAGTGGCCATATTTAAATCCAATATGGCGGCCATTTCACATAATTTCTTATTATTCCATGATACTCCCTAATATTGAAAACATTGGTAAAGATGTTTGATTTACAGTTCTAGGTGCTGTAGATATGAATATATTGACTAAAATGGAATATTTTGGCGGACATATTTGATTTCAAGATGGTGACCACCAGAGAGCGCAAATTGTTGGGGTCCACTTTTTTTGATGATCCTTATGTATCATACTACCACTGTGGGAAGTTTCATGCTTTCCTGAAAAAGTGCACGATTCTAGCCAAAATCTAACCTTAGCCGCTCTACTACTTTGGCTAATTGTCGTTAGCATGGTCTTGCGACGTCGGTATGGCATAACTAGCGACACTTTCGAGAACATGGCCCCTGAACAATATTTTAGTCATGCCAAGCTAAAAAGCAAACTTTTCTTTTCATTTGACAACAAAATTATATGTTTTAATACAATTTGAATATTTAGGTGACTAGCGTTAGTCGGGTAATTTGTTTTAATTTTTCGAGCATATCGTCCTTGTATCCATGGCATGATTTTTGATAGCTATCTGCAGCATTATGGTCAAGCCCTTGTCAGGTTTGGCTGTGGGTGGGTTGATGAAAACAAAAATTATAACCTTCATATGGGACCTTGAAAAGGGTTCAAATCTAAGCTTCTTATCTTTCATCATCTGATGAAGAGTAAAAATAATTAACATTGATGCGTCAATTTTAATTTGTTTTTTGGCATAACCTATTGTCCGTTTCGTTAGTAAAGATTTACACCGAATCAGGAAATTTATGCTGTTCTGCTTAGAGATATGAAATATCAAATTATCACATATTATCTTTTATCTTCTGAGACGTGTAATTTAGTGTACCTCCATTTTCTCTAATTGATAAATATCAGTTAGATGTATTTCACAATTAAATAGATGATCTCACGTCTATAAAGTGCTAGGTTTCTTGTTTAAGTAGACATGTATTATGTTTAAATATTGCAAAATATGACACTTGTAATAAGATAGTGCACCTCTATCTTCACAATATTTAAAGTGTAGTCGAAGTAGTTGGGGTCTTGTGTCAGCTGTCAATCCTTCCTCACTATAGCTCCTACCACACAAACTTTCTACATATGGAAAGACGTCATACAAAACAGGGTTTCTACTGATTTCAGAAATACTTTTTTTTTTCCTGTGGGTCGATAAACAGTAGGTCCGTGAAATAAAATGTATTAGTTACTGATTGACGCTACTAATAAATATCAATATTAATTGGGCCTTTACTATACCATTCACCAATGAACAAGAAGCTAACAGGAAAGGTTTTAATATTAGAACACGTTCGCAGGAAATAGTTATTGTTATACATAAGACGTGTACAGATGGGAATAAAGCTCTCTGAAAATCAGCCATGGTACAGACACAATATCTGCTTTTAGAGAACGTATGTGAATGCAAAGCAACATGAGGTGGATACTGTGTTTTTTCTTGATGCAGGCCTCGACTCATGCTGCTATTCAACGAGAGATACACAATGTTGCTTTGTACAACCCCTACGACATCATGAAAGGTGTGCACAATATACACCAATGCTACAGCCTTTGCGTTTCCCAAATTCCGTGTATTTCCTTCAACTACGACGTCGTCACCAGAAACTGTCAGCTGTTTTCACAGATATCGGGAGGGAGTCTAGTTGACCATCCGAATAGCGTGTACGTGCAAATATCTCAATACTCATCATCTGTAAGTATATTGTTATTCTCTTTTTTTTTCTTTTTTGGGGGGTGGGTGCGTGTGCGGTGAGATGAAGGTTTTTGTTTTTCCTGTCCTTTTTTAGTTCTATCCTGGTAGACATTGCAGATGAAACGGTTCCAAAATGTGTCCATGCCTTATGCTGTACTGATACCTTACCAAGCATGTAATAAATTAGCGAAATGGGGTCATTTAGAAGTTCAGACGAGAACCTACCATTAACAACCTTAAGACATAACATTTCTAGGACTGAGGGTCGTAGAGCGCTAACACAAACGTTAGCTTATAGAAATTGTGCCACGAAGTTGAATTTTCAAACTTCAGTGAATCTGTGTGGAATAGGATCCGTACAATCAAGGGAAAAGAATACTATGGTATTTTTTCTTTCAGTGACACAAATCGATATAAATCATTGACGGAAGTGGTTTTCAAATTACATAAGTAAAACCATAGAATGTGTGATCAGTCTTAGATGTTTCTCGTCTCGAATCTCACCAATTGCTTAGTAATGTGGAGTGCGGATTCAGATCCAAACCAAGTGCGATTGCTTATCTGTTAGTTAGTTAGGAAACGTTAATTCAGGAAATTAATGCTTTGATTATTGGTTATTGCATTAAGTTCAGCTCTCGACCCATATTATGTACTGGTGCAGATTTCTGGCAAAAAACGAACAAAACATTACAAGAAATATGTAGATATACAATAAAATTGCCAACTTACGCGCTTATTACATCCCTTTTCACA
>JAULBS010016366.1:0-10917 GCA_032355785.1 Symmetromphalus regularis
ATGCTGATTTAGACAAAGTATGACTTTAGTTGTTCCTAGTGCAGGATTTCTGTTAGAAAATAATTTGAGGGTACACATAATTATTTTCATTTTAGATGCTCTGAAATGAATTCTAGACCACTTTAACATATGATTACCGTTGTATACTAACAGCCTAACTGATTATTGATGTTGGCTTTGTTGTCTCTGGCTCCTTGAAGAACCTTTAAAAAAAATCATCTCAACAGTTTGAGGGTACAGAGTTGTACCCTCAGAAAATTTAAGGGTATGGAATTTTACCCTCTGGCAAAAACCCTATAGTGTAAGTCTTTTGTAAGTCAAATTGGCACTTCTAAAAGATTATACAAATTTCTGGATTAGACAAATATTGAGTGAAGAGATGGGCCAACCTATTTACAATATTTACAAAATCAGGTTATGCACCCTCTTTGTTTTCATAATAAGGTCTACCTCCATAAAATTCAGAATCTGTACCTGAAACTACCACTACAAATTAAAATCTGTCCTTTAAAAAAAAAATGTTGATGCACAGGAGATACCTTTGTATTTTTATTTATTTTATCCAAGAACAGGATCTAGCTCAAATGGTAGAGTGTCCGCCTGTGTACCGGTCAGTCGTCAGATCGATTCTTTTCAGTGGACCTATCTGCAGTTTGAGTTATTTTCAGTTCCAACAAGTGGTCCACAACTGGTTCATCAAAGGCTGTGCAGTCCTGTCTATGGGACGGTGCATATAAAAGACCACTTGCTGCTTATTGAAAAGAGTAGCCTATGTGGCTGCAGCGGGTTTCCTCTAAATACATATGTCAGTATGACCATATGTTTGACGTCCAATAGCCGATGATAAGATAAAAATCAATGTGCTCTAGAGGCATTGTTAAATAAAACAAACTTTACTTTGTTAACTAAATAATACACATGTAGAAAGCAGGCAGGTGGAACAGTGCTATAGCATAGGCAGATACAAGGGTGGTGGAGTGTTTGGGGAGGTCCAGTTCCCCCTCCAGCCACCATTTTAATGTTTTACCATTATAATTTAGTCATAACTAACTTTGTCTCCCTCCACCCCCCACCCCTGCCAATATTACCTGACTTGATTTTGTCTGTTAGGCACAATAATGTGTATTCATCAATAATGTGTATAACATTTTGAAAAACTGTCATCAATGAACAAAAGTTACTTGCAAATGTGAGTTTTTCACTGGTTAAACTAAGCCAAGCAAAAGAGCATGTGTCTTTTGTATTTCCATTCACTTATTGAGCTTTCTGCTGTCACTTTGTTTCCCTCCACAGTCTTTTCAGATGTCGTTAGATTAACTATATAAATGACCTTCTCAGCCATGACGTTTTTCAAAATGAAATAAAACTTTTTTATCAATTCAATCTTTTTCACATAAAATATTTATTTACTGACTTCATGATATTTATTACATTGCCAGTTTTAGCCGTAATAAATCAATAATTCTGTGACCATTTTCTAAAATAGCAATCAGATTAAATCTTCATGGGGTATTCTACGTATATGAAAATATCATCTGAAAATGTTTGCGTACTCCAGTATTGCAAGATTTCCGATGTGATAAATAACAAAAATTGCAAAGCTGATGTTATTCACACTATGTGTCAATTTACATACTGGTATATATAGTCGTCCACTTAATTGCCTTCCTGATTATAGGATATTCATGTTATTTGCATAATATCCTGCTGCACAGAACCTTTTGTATGCAAATATATACAAAGAATTTGACTCAATCAATGTGCTCTAGTTATATTGTTAAACAAAACAAATAAAAGAAAGTATTATAATTATGTTCCTGTTTCTTGTTTTACAAATATAAACTAATCATTTTTGTTGTAATTGTTACCCCCCCCCAACACCCCAAAATATAAACCTACAAACACACAATTTTCTTTCATCTTATACACTTCTAATATTTACTTTACAATGTCCCTACTTTTAGCTTTTATTGCATTTTTTACTCTTCTTTTCTTCTGACGGAAATGTTTTGTTTTGTTGGTAAATATTTTAACGTTTTATGGATGATTATTTCACTGTTTTGATTTTTAGGTTATTTGTTCATTATTGATTAAATTTTAACAACCTTTTTTGTGTTATCACAGACAGCATTTGCATTAATAATGTTCAAATGTGGGTACCTTATGCCATTTCCTGATCCAAATCAATAATGCACGTTCCCACTGATCCAAATCAATAACGCATGTTCCCACTGATCCAAATTAATAATGCATGTTCCCACTGATCCAAATCAATAATGCATGTTCCCACTGATCCAAATTAATAGCGTATGTGCCAATGTACATATGGGTTTTTTCCAATAAATAAAGGGGGTATTTTAAAAACAAGTTATACTATGTGATATAACCCATTTATTAAGAAATCAGATTTTACAGCTAAATGACTTCAAACAATATAGGTCATATAACATTCTGTGGTATAGAGTATGCACATACTTATTGACACACTACACAGAAAATAGTTTGGTGTAACAGTTACTTCATGAATACAACTGAGTTCAAATTAAAACCAGCCCCAGATCATGCAGAACAGTTTCCTATTTATAGAGACAAAAACTGTAATTACACAGTAATTGACCTATTATATAACTTTAATTAAAACTCAGATCAACGGTCTTGGTATGTGCTATCCTATCTGTGGGATAGTGCATATAAAAGATCCCTTGCTGCTTACTGATAAAGAGTAGCTGCATTAGTGTGGCGGCAGCAGGTTTCCTCTCTCCTACTAACACTAACCTGTCCTGGACAGACAGCAGAGGAAGCTGAGCTGTGTGCCTAGGACAGCATGCTTGAACCTTAATTGGATGTTTACAACTAAGAAAATGAATACAACCAACCAAAACTCTGATCAAACCTTTATTTTTTGTTAACTACAACACTAGAGCACATTGATTTATTAATCATTGACTACTGGATGTCAAACATTTGGTAATTTTTGACAGTCTACATTTTTTGCATTAGCACCAAGGGGTATTTTAAATGCTCTTTCCCAAAGACAGGACAGCATATACCACAGACTTTGTAACATCAGTTATGGAGCACTGGTTAAAAGAAAAATGGATGCGCTGAAGAGGACTGAACCAATGACCCAGCACACATCAGGCAGACACCCTACTTCTTGAGCTACATTTCACTCCCTGGTTAATGACCAAGGAAAATTTCAATGGGTTTACTGAGGGTAGATGATCCTAATACTATGGAAAAAAACTTAATGGGTCAAACATGAGAAAGTGAACTTATGGTTTTTCATACCTCAGATGAATTCTCTTAGGAAACATATAGAGGTGTTTTCAAGTGACATTTTCACTCAGTTATTTCCCTTGATGGCCATATTTGAGATGCACTCAAAGAATCTACATCGAATTCTTGCCAAAAAAAACTAATTTTATTTGTATACTTAACATGCTTTAATGACAGAAGTCATAAAACTACTACCATTCTCAACTAATTTATTATTACATGATGTTAACCTGAAGCTTAAAGCAACAGAGAATAAACTTTTAAAAGTCTGAACAATTTCGTAATATCTTATGGAAACTGCTGTCTATCTCCCGTATGGCAACCAAAGGTAGGTAACTTACTCATTAAGGGAGATAACTTTCTTATCATGAAGGGAGGTAACCTACTTATCATGCATAACTTCCATCTGATGTCGTATCACTCTGAGTGTTTGGATTAATTTGTGATCCCTCACAGCAATAGACCAACAGCCAGGAAAATCAATAATATAAGAATCACTTGAAATTCTAATAACTAGCAGCAGCTTTTCAGTTTGACTGTCACCAATGCAAGATGCGTGACTTAACATAATGAAAAACTGACAATTAATTATATTTTTATACTCAGCTAACACAGTAGAAAAAATACACAAAATTATTGAGTGAATAATTAATAGCATCATGAGATTGCAAAATATCTCGTTTAACAGAACAGAACTTTATTTCTCTCAAGGCAACCATTCAGTGACATCAGAGGAATACAAAAATATTACACAAATAATGGCAATCAAGATGACAAGACATATATGTAACAATATGTAAAACATATGTGATAAATACATACGGTTATCAAAAGGAAAATACTTTGTTAATAATATTAATAAACTGACACAATTTTCTTAGTGTACCAGAATTTTTACAGTTAAAAAGCAGTTTAAATTTAAGAATATTTGCCCAAATAATATAAAATGTCTTTAAACACACTGATCTTTCATTCTTAAATTTATCACATATAAATAAATAATGAAACTCATCTCTGATATCATCCGATGAACATAATATGCATGTACAACTTTCCTGCAACTAATGACCTTTCTCTACTGGCAAAAAATGTTTTGAAAGACAAAATCAGAGAAAAGTAATGTAATTTTTTTCTGTTTAATATATTAAAATGTGTTTCAAACTCTAGTTTTCTTTAATAAGTCTGTAAGTTAACTATTTTGTGGACTGTATCACATCATTATGCCAGTGTTAAATAAACTGATCTCCTACTACTAGACAAAGCTTAACAGTCTGTTTCAGCCAATTAGTTCTGATTATCCCATATGTAATTCAGTCCAAGTTTATAAACACACACTGTGCATGTTTTCGGTATAGTTACTTATTACGATAACTTGAAATAACTGCTTATTCAATTTACAAATACAATTATTTCATAGACAGCAAATAACATCTGTCCCAAAAGACATCATACATACAAAGAATGGTTTTAGTATGTACAAATACAAAACAAAATTTTAACGAAATATTTTAAGTATTTGTTTACTACATTTATTCCATGAACACAGTATTCATTTCTCCACCATTAAATTAAACAAATGTTTATTATTATTTTTTTTTCTTATATGAAGACCTGCATGCAAGAAACTGGTAACCCACGTTCTGACCTTTTTGAGAAAATAAGGATTTTGTGATGGGTTACCAGGTTATAACAAACATTGAAAATATAACGATCTAGGTATCTTATAGTAATAAAGATATGAGTTACCGGGTTCTTGCTCTCAACCAAACTGACATTATTGAAAAATCATGTTTATGAACTTTTGTATTGCTTTAATATGAGTGTCATTATAAAGGTAGTGTTTGCTTTAATAAATCCATTGTGGTTTACAGGGTATAACAGTACAAAAACATCAAAATGTCAAAAATGTGAGTAAACAGGTTCTTGCATACAGATCTTCATATGTCAGAACAAACAAATAATAAATGTCCCAAAATCATGCAAAATATTTTTTTATTTAAATTTCAAAAATATTTCCCAATTTTCTCAAATCACAAACCACTTATTTATGAACAAGTACACACGAAATGTTATTTGAAAGAAAACAAGAAATTCCATTCTGATAAAAAAAACATTTACAATTATTCAACATAACTGACAGTAATGAGCTTCAATGAGCTTGCAGTGAAAGAACTGAGATCAATTATTGAATGGTTCTCTTAGAAGTAGCAGTCGGCAGCCGACCGCTAGATGATAGTACAAATAATTCAATATGTACTAAGATTAATCCAAGACAATTATAGTTCCAGGGAAGATGGCAGGACAGAATCACACTGGTCAAGTGGAGTGACTTACAATTTAGTTAACTCATGTCACAAACATTTTCCTATTTCAAGCTGCCATTTTCTATTAAATAATGTTCATGCCAGTCGCGAATAAGGAACAGTAACTACTACGACTTAGCGAATGATTGTCTTCCATGAACAATAACAAATATGACATTCTAGATATTTTAAGTTTATAAAAATACACAGGGATAAAAAAAAAAAAATATTCATCATAATTATAAAAAATACACTCTGTTTACATTATGGCCATAGGTCATTATCAAATCTGAAAGAGATATTTATTTTATGAATAACACCTTGGAGAGAAATTACACAGGAATAATATAATAAACTGAAATTGAAAAATGTAAATCTGGGTTATAATGGGCTTATATTTTACAATTTCAGTTTATTATATTATTTCTCTCCAAGATATAATTCATAAAATAAATATTGTTTCAGTTTTGATAAAGACATATGGGTGAAACGTAAACAAAGTTTATGGTTTTATAATAACGAATATTCTTTTAGTTAAACTATTTATTATGAAGTTTATTCATAAGGGGTTTATCATACGATAGGAAAAATATCAACAAGATAAAAATAAATATAAGGATCATAGTATGTATTTTTAAATTAGTCTCTCTGCCCCTCCATTTGTTACACACCTTACAACAACATAGGTCATGGCTGAGTGAACTGCCAAACCTATGCCTTCAACCTAGTATGCAACAATGAACTCATCTACCCACTTGTTACACAGACAGCTTAGGGACTAATTAAGCAAATTCCTATTAAAAATTAAGACACAATAACAGAAATATTCCCATTTATTTTGTAATTACGTTTTCAATCGACTTGAAAGAAATTACTGCAATCAATTTTGAAGTAAAAATTAAGGAAAAGAAAAATTTAATAAAGATCTGGTCTATAAGGAACTTAACTCAGGTAGGGTAATTATAAGGTCACTAAAAGGTCAAAGTATATATATATATACAAAGTATATAAAACATATAAATACATGTACATAAATTAATATAAGCACATTATGCACAAAGTACATAGATTTGCATACCAGATACATAAGTACATAAAGTATATATACCGCTATCAAGTACATGTACATAAATTTGCATACCAGATACATAAGTACATAAAGTATATATACCGGTATCAAGTACATGTACATAAAAAATTGGAATTTTATTTTCGTGTACTAGTTATTAAGTTCTTTATTATTACTTGTATTTAGTAGTTGAATAAAACAAAACACTTGGTCGCCGGTGACTGTTCTACTAATGCTATTGAGGTTTGCTTAATTAGTCCCCAAGCTGACTGTGTAACAACTGGGAATATGTAGGTGTGTAACAACTGGGAATATGTGTGTAACAACTGGAAATATGTAAGTGTGTAACAAATGGGAATATGTAGGTATGTAACAACTGGGAATATGTAGATGTGTAACAACTGGGAATATGTAGATGTGTAACAACTGGGAATATGTAAGTATGTAACAACTGGGAATATGTAGATGTGTAACAAATGGGAATATGTAGGTGTGTAACAAATGGGAATATGTAGGTGTGTAACAAATGGGAATATGTAGATGTGTAACAAATGGGAATATGTAAGTGTGTAACAAATGGGAATATGTAAGTGTATAACAAATGGGAATATGTAGGTGTGTAACAAATGGGAATATGTAGGTGTGTAACAAATGGGAATATGTAGGTGTGTAACAAATGGGAGACAACCCTCCTGATAATGTAATGATCAATGCTAAATGTCAAAGTTGTTATTTTTTTATAAATGTTGAATACATCTGTATCGTTCAGTCATATACGGGAGGGTGGGGAGGGGGTTCTAATCATTTTTCTAGTGTACCAGTCCCCCCCAGTGAGTGGAGTTATTTCTTTATTTCTACCCCTAGAATCCAAACCCATTAATGTCATATCATTTTTCATGTTCTGTAATGTATTATGATGCAATAATAATTGATCAAACTGATGAAACTCATTTTTGTTAAACACAGGTGTGAATGAATTGTATTAGTATGTAAACTTTTACACATGTACAGAAAAAAATAGATTACATAAAATAAATACAGCCCTGTATGATTTACAGCATATTTTTTCACGAATTATGAAATATGTTTACAAAAATCCCACCATTTACACTGTCAAGACACGCCTAATAGATTCCACATCAATATTTAATAAAGTTTACAGATATATGATACAATTTGTAAAGATATGTTTACCATACATCACGAGTTGCCGCCTCTCAGCAAGCAACCAAGCTCACTGGAAATGTGTTTTTATCTGGTTTGTCTGCAATCCAAGAGCAAAGAAAACTCAATGTGCAATCTTGAAATTGAAGAGGTGATTAATAAGTTTATCTTCATGTTGCATACAAAACTGACCCCTCATTACAAACAGAATGAATAAACATCGAAAATCAACTGGCAAATAAATTAAATAATACAAATGGAGGATGTATTTAAATTTGACAAACATATGATTTATACAAGTGAAAAATCTTTATAATGAAACTAAATCAGAAATGAGTCCCTGAATAATTATTTTGGTCTGGGGTCACCGATTTCGAATATAAGACAGGCACTAATCTAGCCAGTGAAATGGAGTTTTTTTTCACAAAAAGTTCACTCAAGTCACCGACTTTTTAGCAGTAGTGAGAAGTCGAAGTCACCGTAATATTTTGCTCAAAGTAAAGTGAAAACAAATCCCAATAACTAGCGTCTGACAGTGACATCGATTGGTGATGCCAACCAAAAAAACAACAACCCACACCTAACCTGCCTTTACATACAAACAAGTAACACATCTTGTATGACATGAGAATAAGGCTCAGAGGTTTCCCCACCAAATATTAAAAAAATAATAATAACAACCTAAAAAATAAAATTATGAAAAGTTAATAAAACAATAATAATTGTTTGTTTTTTTGTTAATTTAAATATAAAATAATATTTTAAAATCTCCCCTGTAAAAGAGCCATAGGCCTACTATATAGGCATATACATATATATATATATATAAAAAAAATTTTTTTTTTTAAAAACCTAACTTAATACAATTTATTTTTGCTGGGTTCACTTCTCCCATTTTTATCAAACTTCTCCCATTTCTTATAGGAAGGGAGAAGTCACTTCTCCCACTTTTTTCTATCCTAGATTAGTGCCTGATAAGACTCATTGGATTTCATTCTTTTAAAGTGATTTAAATGTATACAATATAACTGTTTTAATTTGATCAAAACCATATCTCAACACAATGAAGAATCCAAAATGAAAAAGAAAATTATGAAGATCTGTACTCATGAATTGAAAAAAAAAACCAAGTAGTGAATGAAGATTTTCATTATAGGTGAGTATACCCAGCCCAAGGAAAGGAAGAAAAAATAGAAATAAAAATAAAAGATATTAATTACCTTTTCAAACAGGTAACCTTTACATATGAATATTAACATTTTGAAATGTTAAATAGTGAGGGTTTTTACTAATGTATCACTAAGCTGTTTTGAAGATTATTTCAATGTTTAATGGACATCTTTCAAAACGACTGCTCTCACGAATGTTAATAAAGCCAGTCTACTTATGAAATGAAAAGCTGACTATCTGATAAAGAGAAAATTTATGATGTAGTTGCTAGGGAAAATAAAATTCACCTATTATCAGATGGTATCAAACTGCAACAAAAATCCTTTGAACATGTTTCGTACTGAAATATGAATATCGCCATGACAATGAAGTATTTATAAGTGCAATAAGTTAACAAAGAATGTCATGGTAAGGTTTTATCAGATGGTATCAAATTGTGACAGATTAAACAAAATATCCCTTGAACTTGTTTTGTACTGACATGCAAATTTGACCATGATAATGAAGTATTTATTTGTGCAATAAGGCCAGAAAGAATGTCATTATGGTAGGGTTTTGTAAACAATAAATGCAACCTGTCTTAATCTTCATTATCTCAATTGATTTTTCTGTGGATACAAATAGAACCAGACACATCTGTTATGTCAAGTATACCACTGTTTACCTCTCGATAATTACAAAATATTACATGACCAATTTTTACCAAGGGAAAGAAAAAAGTTAATGGAGATATTAAACATTGTGTTAGATGATTACATAATCTCTGGTTTCATACAACACCCTAGGTAATCATTTTGTTATGTGAGCTACTCTTTACAATTGGTGCTTCATGCCTGAGGGTGATATTAACAATGAAATAAGTAGAACACAAACTGCATACACAATTTTAAGTTTGTTTACTTGAGATCACAGTATCTGAATGTGAAATTATTGCCAGTAATTGCTAGGAACAATAAGCCCCAAGAAATGTCAGGAATTCTCAGGAATTCTCTGGAACAGGCAGCCATACTGATTTCTGAACGAGGTATTTCTCAGATTTTCTGTTCCAATCTGTTATTATGTTCCTTGGCATATCCTGCAAATGAAAGCTAGGAATTCCTGAGATATTTTGGAATATTATTCAAGAAAATCTCAGGAAATCACCAAGATATCGAAGGATAATTCTGCCACGGTTACAAGAAAAAGGTTGTTTGATAAACCGTAGTCTAACAGCTTCATATAATACCAAATTTAGAGAGACATTTTATGCACTGACTCCTGCATATGATATGTATCAACAGGAAAAATGTTGACAGTTGAGAATAAGCCATAATACAACATTGTTTTTTTTATTTGTTTTTATACACTACCATTAAATCCAAAATAAGAATGTCTTCAACAGAAGAGTTAATACAAGAAGAAAAAAAATTAAAACTTTAATAAATAAATCACCCACAATAATTATATCATATATATAAAATATTCATGCATGGGATTGGGAATAAGTGGCTGGGAAGTATTCAGCCTGAAATCCAAATCAAAGGGACACCTAGGCCCTGATAAGGGGTCTATGAAGGTGAGGTCCCATACCTGAAAATGAATTTGGGCATTTTGGAGGCCAATTTGTTGTCTTAGTGCACAGAAATTGAAAAAACTTTTCATTTGTACCTAAATAGAAGGAATTTTTTTTATTATTAAAAGCTTACGGGTATACAGAATATACCTTGAGGTGTAGCATGAACTTTAGTGACACGTATATACATTATTGGGCATACAATTCCCATGCCTGAGCTTAGGGGTATACAGGATATACCTTGAGGTGTAGCATGAACTTTAGTGACACGTATATACATTAGTGGGCATACAATTCCCATGTCTGAGCTTAGGGGTATACAGGATATACCTTGAGGTGTAGCATGAACTTTAGTGACACGTATATACATTAGTGGGCAT
>JAULBS010016377.1:0-10916 GCA_032355785.1 Symmetromphalus regularis
TTTTTCCATTTACGTTAACATGTATTTAGCTACAGAAATAGATTTACAAGATTTAAATATATATTATTTCCATTTACATTAACATGTATTTAGCTACAGATATTGATTTACAAGATTTAAATATTATATATTATTTCCATTTACGTTAACATGTATTTAGCTACAGAAATAGATTTACAAGATTTAAATATTATATATTATTTCCATTTACGTTAACATGTATTTAGCTACAGAAAAAGATTTACAAGATTTAAATATTATATATTTTTTCCATTTATGTTAACATGTATTTAGCTACAGATATAGATTTACACGATTTAAATATTATTTACGTTAACATGTATTTAGCTACAGATATAGATTTACAATATTTAAATATTATATATTATTTCCATTTACGTTAGCATGCATTTAACTACAGAAAAAGATTTACAAGATTTAAATATTATATATTTTTTCCATTTACGTTAACATGTATTTAGCTACAGAAATAGATTTACAAGATTTAAATATATATTATTTCCATTTACGTTAACATGTATTTAGCTACAGAAATAGATTGTGGAAGTCTAATACATAGTATACTATTGATTTTGTATTGCTATCTAAATACGTATATCCGTACATACTTTTGTTAGCAAAAGGTATGAAGTAAATATATCAACATTTAATATGCCCACACATAATTAACAGCAGTTGAAGCATAATTAGAAACATTTCTTTAATAAAGAAACTGTTTTCTTATAGTGTTCAGTTTTTTAACTGGTGTTTTGTCTGTTTAGCCTTTGTTTTGTCTGTTTAATCGTTGTTTTGTCTGTCTAGCCGTTGTTTTGTTTGTTTATCTGTTGTTTTGTTTATTATTTTTGCTGTTTCTCATTTTTCAGCCGTAAAACTAACACATTCTGTCTTTTAAAAAATGCATTCCATCTTTGTTTTCTTTATAATTATAGTAATGTGTATGTGTACGTGCGTGCGTGCGTATGTGTGTGTGTGTGTGTAATTATTATTATTATTATTATTTTGACTTATTTTCCCTTGTTTATCTTTATTAAGACATTGGTTGGTTGTATAAATCTTCCCACGTTATCTTTAATGGTTTGGTTGTGTTCTAAACTATTCGGCAGTTATATACGTTATCAAATTATGATACCGTGTGTTTATTTCGTTTAACAAACATCCTGCCAAATTATAGAACACATAGATAACAGATGTTTTCCCTCTTTTTTCCTTCTTTCTTTCTTTCATAATTTTTTTTCTTTCATTTTTATTTCTTCATATTATATATTGCACAAATGTAATACTTCACTGTCGTTTATGACGTATATACTATAGAGGATAAGTAAGTTGAAAAATATGTGCCTAATCCTTCGTTTTTAAAAACAATAAATATGTTTCAATCAATTATAAAAGAATGCGGAAAATACCAACCACACACAGAAGGTTCCTATCAAAATGTATGCACAACATATGCATTGAAAGAAGATGGAGAATTTCTAAAACGCAAATACACAAAAATAGGGAGAGTCCAGAGTATAAACAGCCAGTTAGAGTGGGGGAGGAGGAGGAGAGGGGAGCCATAATCAGTGACTAGACAAACGCTCAAGAAGAAATTGTTTTGAAATGAATCTAAATCCATAGTCTCCTGTGATTGATGGTCCTTCGCAGAAAATCTCTATTAAAATACAGTGCTAATGTTCCGACCTTTAGTGCAAACGTACCCTCATTATTTATATTACAGTTTCATTAGATCAATTTCCGATTTCGTCTATTGTATTCTCCATCAGGAAATGCTGAATGGAAATGACAAGTGTTTTTCCTTCCCTCTCCAGTTTGACTCACAAGAGTTTTTCATCGTCTCTCGAAATTTCAATGACATTAATTAACGTGAATTGAGGTACAAGTGCTGAACTGCTTAACCTAAATGAAATGTTGAGTGGCTAATCAAAACATCAGACTGCTTGGTTGCCTAATAAGCGACAGAAGTAAGAAAATACTCAAAATGTCAGATTTTTAGCATAATAATATACATGAAGCAATGGTTTTTTTCACGACTTGTCTAATATTATATGGCTGCTATGCAAACAAAAATGATATGTAATGTGAAAACAACAACAATAAAATAATAATAATGATGTTCAAAACATTTTCTCCAAAATATGTAAGCATTAAATAATATATCCTTTTGTTTCATTTCGTAAATTTAACTTTAATGACACTAAATTGAGGACAGGAAATATCACCCCAGTACACATGGTGTTTTATAACTGAAGGTCAACAGAGGAAACCCGTTATTACCACGTAGTGTAATCTTTGTATGTGCTTTCCCACACTGCAAGTGTGTACTGTACACCTTCCCACTGAGCTTCGCCGAGCACTTACTTTAAGTTGCAGCCGATAATGATATTAAAAATTCCATACCTCGACTGAGATTTGATCGCAGTACCAATCAGTCGTCAGTCTTACAACGTAACCACTGCACTACCATGGCTGCTCTACTGCCTTGAGATGAATGGCTATTGCTAATATTTTCCCACTGTGAATGTCTAAACCGAAAACAATGCTGCTCGTACTTATGTTTCACTTTTTCTTTGATCGATATACAAATGTAAAATATAATCATTACCCAATTTATCAGACTGCAGTACAGGCCTAATACACGCAAAGAAAATGTAATTACTATGATGTTTAAAAAACATCGTTTTTATTCCAATACATGTTATTTTTAAGTTCACTCCAAGTGCAGTGATTGAATTTGCATTGATGTTACATAACACTTACGCACTGACATAAATCTTGGCATTACGGTGCAGCGAGTTGGTGTCAAAGATAATTGTGTTAGCAGGAGGAAAACACAAAAACATCCTCATCAGACGCCTATTCTGGAACAGTGCTACTCAGATCAAAATATTAACGTTAAAGAGGTTGTTCTTTCTTTTGTTAGCGTTCAATTTGCCATTTGAGATCTTTATGTCGATGGTCGTTATGGAATGCCCTGTCTGATTGTGTAGACAATCCTGTCACCTAACTTGTTTCAAAACAGTAGATTTGCACTAGAACGAATCCGAGGACGGCATATTCAAACCCATGATGGCCAAAGCAGATATGTAGATGATTTTAATTTACATTACATTATTATTATTGCTACTACCACTACTACTATCACTACAACCTCTATTACCATTACTACTAATATTACTACTACTACTACTACTACAACTATTACTACTACTACTACCACTAGTACCATTACTACTGATGTCACTATTGCTACTACTACTACTACTATGATTATTATTATTATTACTACTACTACATCATCATCTTTTTTCTTGTATGTTTATGTGTATATCTGCGTGTAGGTGTGCTTGTGTGTGTGTGTGTGTGTGTGTGTGTGTGTGTGTGTGTGTGTGTGTGTGTGTGTGTGTGTGTGTGTGTGTGTGTGTAACAACCCATGCTTTCTCCCTTTACATGCATTATCTGTTTTGTAAATAAAGGATTGAAATGGAAAATTACAATTGTTCAGTACATTAAATCCATGTGTCATTCCTGTCGCTGAGCAGACAAAAGTTTATAAATGTATAATTACATATAATTAATAATAGGTAGTTTACCTTTTAATAGTATCCTGTCTCGAGACCATGGGTCGCAAATACCATATGTCTTGACATCTAATCGCTGATGAACTAACAATGTATTGGTGTGCCATTAAACAAACAAACAAACCTTTCCTTTGTACTTTAATGTTTGAATTGTAAACGATTTGCAGTTTGGACTATTTTCCTTTCCATCTGATTCACCAAAGGCCGTGGCATCTGCTGTCTTGTCTTTGGGAAAGTGCATATAAGAGACCCCTTGCTGCTTATCGGAAAGAGACGCCTATGTGGGCAGCGGGTTTCCTCTAAATAAATATTTCAGAATGACCATATGATTGACGTCCAATAATCGATGATAATATTTTAAAATGTGTCCTAGAGGAATCGGTAAATTTTTAAAAAATTACTTTACTTTTTGTTTGAATTGTATTCCCATAAACACACAATGCGGATGTTCGTTAAATAGGAACTGACATCTTGATGGAAATTTAAAATTTAAAATTTGTAAGAAGATTTAAAAGCTCAAATATTTCATTAATGTCAAGTCATTGTCATCATACAGTGTGTCGGGATACTAATAACAGTCTCATTTTATGTATTTTATGAGTTTTGGTATTGATAAAGACTGTATACTAATATTTTTGGCAAAACAATATTACATAATTAAATGTGAATTACGCAGTTGCTTGAAACTAAAGTGAAGCTAAACTCGTATTTATTGCCAGTACTGGATTCGTGTACTTTAACCAACAATGTTGTCAGGTACTACTGCCAACACTATACACGTGTACTACTTTCAACATTACATTTAACATGTATCGCATCGCTATGCGTCCTTCTCGTTACCCAGACGACTATCGCGTAACTTGGAAATAATGAATTACAGTCAACTGACATCTTTATGTATTCCTACTTTCCGTTCCAACCAGAGGTCCAACACTCGTTCATCAAAGGTCGTGTTATGTGTTGTCCTGCCTGTGTGACGGTGCTTATAAAATACCTCTTGTTGCTTTTCGAAAATAGAAGCCTGTGAGGCGGCTGCAGGTTTCCTCTAAACATATGTCAGAATGACCATATGATTGACGTCCAATTGCTGATGATAAGATAAAAATCAATGTGCTCTAGAGGCGTCGTTAAATAAAATACTTATTTTTTTCGTTATGTACTGACTGGATTTTATTGATATCAAAGATGTCAGTCAGTCTGAATAATACGTTAACAAACGCAAAGGAAGGACATTTAAAATGAGTTTTCACAACAGGTCTTTTGACTTGTTTTCTCGATGATTTCATTCAAAACGATTTGTTTATCATAGTACCTGTTGAAAAGAGCTCGTATTTTGAATGTTGAAATTATTTCATATATATAATATTCAAGAATCGTAAGATGTTATATGATTTCATTCAAAACCATTTCCTAATCATAATTTCAGTTGTAAAGAGCTCGTATGTTGTACGTTGAAATTATTTCATATAATTATATTTAAGAGTCGTAAGATGTTTTTTCTGCTTCCAGGTAGTTCTCGAAAACTAGTTATCAAAGTGGTATGTTCTGTCGTCTATGGGAAACATCACCTAAAACCTATTACTTCTATTTGGTAGTAACCCTTTTTGTTTTTCATATTAGTTATTATTCCCGAAAACATGATATAACTGTACAACTTTATTAACATTCTTATTATATTTAATACAGTTCATGACAACATTTAAGCACTGTATAGTCGTATTACATTCCCTTGTATATAATATAGTGTACGATGCTCATCAAGGTCAATGGACAGTATATTACTGTTCACTGTACAGTCGCATTGTATTCCCTGGTATATAATATAGTGTTCAACGCTCATCAAAGTCAGAGAACAGTATATTACTGTTCACTGTACAGTCGTATTACATTCCCTTGTATATAATATAGTGTACGACCCTCATCAAGGTCAGAGAACAGTATATTACTGTTCACTGTACAGTCGTATTGCATTCCCTTGTATATAATATAGTGTACGACGCTCATCAAAGTCACATAACAGTATATTACTGTTCACTGTACAATAGTATTACATTGCCTTGTATATAATATAGTGTACGATACCCATCAAGGTCAAAGAACAATATATTACTGTTCGCTGTACAGTCGTATTGTATTCTCGTGTATACAACAAGCATGACGCTTATCTAAATCATAAAACCATATACATGTAGTATTATTACTGTATAGTCGTATTGTATTCCCTTGTATATCACAATGTATGGCGCTCATCTAAGTCAAAGAACAGTATAAAATGATTGCTATACACTGTAAAATTGTATTACATACGCATTACTGTTTATCTAATATAGGTCAGTGGACTAGGATGTAGCTTATTGACGACGATTCGGTTGAAGGGCGATGAATTGGCGATATCGATCTCTGGACTCGTATGATTATTTCCTGTTCTAGATAATGAATTACAACTGGTATATCAAAGGCTGTTATTTGTGTTATGCTCCCACCTCCCCCATCCTATGTACTCCCGTCTGTTTAGAATGTCATGTTATGATGAATCTCGTCTTTATTTATGTAAATAATTATTGTAACACTGCGAGGGTTCAACTGTCCATGAATAATGTAGTGTAGAACAGTGTCCATGTTGTGGACTGCTTCATGGCCTCTTCCAGCAATTTCCTCAGTAATTTCTGTTAAATGACACTGCCTATAGATAAGATCAATATCGCTGTTTATGTTTGAGTGAGAAGCTTGCTGTCTAATCACGCGACGCGTGTAGCTAATTTTCTTTGCACTTATGCATTTACTACTTCTACAGACAATTCTAGGAAATCTCATTACAGCGCGACTCTCGTAAATCACTTGACGCGATACCAACTCTACAGTTCGTTATCTGCTTTCAACAAGCTAGTTTAAATAACACGACAGCTGAGGCAGAAATGGGTTTCAAAATGCCACCTGCGCGTTACCGTGTTTGATCAGATCGTACCGTTGTTTGCCGTCTCTGTTATCAAAGGATAAGCAAGTCGAAGAACGGTAAACATTTTAGAGATGTAAGAGTTCTACGGGATTATTAATCAATAGTGTAAACACGAATCCAGAAGCTTGCTGCACGTTCTGCTCCAAATAGCAATTAAAAGTGCATTAATTGATTGGTAGCATCTTCTTTAAAGTGAGGTATGTATAATTTGCATCAGGAATCCTACACTCGGGCATAGAACTTAATGCGTGCACCTCTCCCCCGAGGCGAGAGAAAACAAATTCTTAATTTCTACCCCTGTACATCTATTAGATGTATTTTTTTCATTTAAATGAACAGAAATACTAACAATAAGTTTCATCTTCAAGAATTTTGATTGAACAGATAGATGATGCCCTTGATCCCCTCCCTTCCTCCCACATGATTTTAGTTTAGGACTCACAGAAATCGCCCCAAAACAGCTACAAGAATGTTTGAATGTTTTAGTTGGTCGTAGATTGCTTGTACTCATTTTCGCATTTATTACCAATTAAGCTTCAAGCGCTCACTCCTAGACACAATAACGATGCCGTTTATCCAGGACAGAGATTAGTGTTAATAGAAGAGTACTCTTTCCGAGACACAATAATGATGCAGTTTGTCCAGGACAGAGATTAGTGTTAGTAGGAGAGTACTCTCTCCTAGACACAATAATGATGCAGTTTGTCCAGGACAGAGATTAGTGTTAGTAGGAGAGTACTCTCTCCTAGACACAGTAATGTTGCAGGTTTGTCCAGGACAGAGATTAGTGTTAGTAGAAGAGACGAAACCTGCTGCAATACTAATGTGACTACTTTTACCGATAAGCAATAAAGGATCTTTTATATACATAATCCTACAGACAGGACGGAAAAAACAATGGCCGTTCATAAACCAGTGTGATCACTGTTTGGTGTATGTGGTATACACGTATCCATTGAACCTTGCGTTGCACATTGTGTTGAAGCCGATACTGAGATCATCAAAAATCAGTTAAATGCATTCACCGTCCACTATTATGGGGCTTGGATTTATTAATTTTGAATAACACTTCAAGAACACCTTATTTAATCAACGTTTTAGGAATGATTCACGAGTTCCTGTTATCGTTGTTTTATTTAAACAACCATTGGACGGTGTTCCACACAGATACGGTTTCAATTACGATGACATTTAAATATATATTACGGAGTGTGTAATGATATAATATTTTTTGTTAAAAAAAATCAGGAACATTCAACCACGTTCTTTAAATACATAATGCGTTTCTTCAATCAAGTTCTGACAACATACTACAAACTTATGAACACTTCCCCTTTAGCCATTGTGGATTTCGAACTGAAAATTGAAATCCTGGAAATGTTGTTATTTGATAATGAAACGTGAGAAATATGGGTATTTCCATAACAATCAAAAGTATTTATATAATAGATAATAATAATAATAATAATAAAAGACGTTGGATAATCTATTATATAGTATTATAGTTCAAAAAATGGATTAGTTGCTAGATCATTGTTTTAAAATATTTTGAAATAATTGTTTGTATTAAAATTTTAAATGGCTGAGGTGAACAATTCCCCAAAACCATAAGCGAAAATGTTGAGAATTAATTGATCCAAGAAACCAATAAATTGTTTGCGAGTGTGGTTGTATATGTGTGTTGTATTATCAAAAGAGGTAAAATCATTGTACACCCTATAATATAGTACTAAAACGTTATCTTCAAAATATACATTTTAATATTTTATAAGTAATAAAAAATATACATAAATTCGATCTATGCCATAAAGTCGATAGATATGACAATGAACAATGTACACTGCATCTGTCCTTTTGTTTTTGAAACTTACTATACATAAATATATGTATTTTATAGAGCATTGTCAACTATGTAAATTCTATCATTTGATGTCAGCTCGTTAGCCTCTTCATTCAATTCCGTGATTGGGGCTTGAAATGCAGACTCCTGTGACTCGCACGGTAAATATGACAGTCGTGATGCTTCCACTGACTGAATTGGAATTCATTTGCCGCTCATATGCTGTAAATAGGATAAAGTAAATAATGCGAAAGAGGTTCACTCGCAGGTTATGGACACTTGCCATTTCTTTCTCGTTTTTCAGACTTCCATTCAAGTCGGTGAACATTTCCATGCAAGCACGATGACAGATTTCATGAGGGTAACCTAGCAGAGAAGAGTGATTTCATTATATTATGGACGTCTGGTATCTTTATCTTGATAGTGGTTCATGAATGTGTTCTCCACTGGACTCATATTGTGCACGGTTTCCAACATGATAACAGTTTCGCAATTTCGATGTTATAGTAAGGTATGAGGACTGTTTCTCAAGGTGATCTGGAGACATGTCTTCAAGTCTTTCCTAGGATTCACACATTTATAAATGTGATACACTTTTTGTTTTAAAAACAATACATTTAAAACATGTGTTTGTTCATCGTGACCGGGGCCGCTGGCACAGTGGTTAAGCTGTCCGTATCATGGCTTGTAGGTACTGGGATCAAATCTCAATCAGGGCATGAGATTTGTTATATCGATATCGTCTCCAACCCAGATTGGGCGCTCTGCAAGTCTCAGTGGATAGGTGTACACTTGTTGCACTGACAAGTGGTCCAAAACTGTTTTATTAAGGTCTGTGGTATATGTTGTCCTGTTAGTGGAAAAGCATGTATAAGACCACTTGCTGCTAATTTAAAAGAATACCCTATGTCGTGGTAGCAGGTGTCCTCTAAAGACCATAAGTGGCAATATGCCAAATGTCTGATACCTAATAACCGCTGAACAAACAATGTGCTGGGTGTCGTTAAAGAAATTATCCTTTCCTTTCAGTACAGAGTACGTTAATCGGTTTCCTTAAGACAAGACAAGAACTAGAACATTGTCCTCCATTGTTTAAATCCCTTTAGGCTTTTCTATAATTGTTCTGAGTACTCATTTAAAGGGTCATTTACGCCCATGACACAACAGACAGTATAACGTGTTATTAGGATTTCACTACAATTTGGCAGTGATGACTGGTTATTATGTTCATTGCTACCAGTGCTACAGCAATTTCACAGTAAGCCGTGTTGTAGAGACCTCTGCTTGCCTTGAGCAGCATTGAAATAATAGTGTATGTGTTAGGTGTAGAGGAAACACTGACGAATGAACAGTATTTCGAAGAACCATCAAAATTGCATCCAACTTTACCTCACCTTTTCGCTCGACGCATTTAAATTACCCTTAGTTTGGTACTTAATAAAATTCCCAGAATCTTTTATTGCAAATTGCAGATCCATGTATATTTTTTCCACCCCTTTCTTATGGTGGATACAATGCCCGGCGTAAGTCAGACTTTGTATCCACAACACGCGTGCTTGAACATTTATTTCATATAAGCACGTTAATTCCGATATTTTGACCTGACAGTCTTTTGTGGGCAAACATACATACAAAGAACAGTGTGGGTCGGATTTATCTTGAGTGGAATCATTCATACATAAACACTATGATTCATGAATGAAAGCACCACACACACTAACGGTACAGTGGAAAATGGTGTATATCTGCAGTGGTTAAACTATCGGACTGTCGGCTGGTAGGTACTGGGATCAAATCTCTGTCGAGGCATGGACTTGTTATTCTCTGTATCGACTCCAAACAAGAGTGAATACCACTTACACCTACCACAAATGGTTTATCAAAGGCCGTGTATGTGCTATTTTGTCTCAGATAAGAGTAGCCGCATTAGAGTGGCGACAGCGGGTATCGTCTCTCCTACTAACACTAACTTATGTCCTGGATAGACTGCACAGACAAAGATGAGGCGTGTGCCAAGGACAGCGTGGTTGAACCTTAATTGGATATAAGCACGAAAATAAGTACAACCAACCAACCGGTGTATGTCTTCGGGTTTTTTCCGTTGTTTGTGGGTGGATTTTTTTGTGAGTGGGTTTTTTATTCTACTTTTTATGTTCTCAACATTATCAGCATATTATCAAGTGCAGATGCAATGGGAACTGGTGTATATCGTGTTTGTTTTGTGGAACTTGTATTTTCTCAGTTTTATTAGCACCTTATCAAGTACAGATATCTCATGCAAAGAAGGAGTTTTTAACGACGTTCCAGCTGTTAGTTTCAAATATATGACTTACATGTTCTGCAGAAAAAGAAACTTGTAGCCACGCAACCACACACACACACACACACACACACACACACACACACACATACACACACACACACACAGACACACAGACACACACACACACACACATACAGACACACACACACACACACACACACACACACACACACACACACACACACACACACACACACA